>JAGGAU010000034.1:0-76504 GCA_017657275.1 Termitomyces sp. T108 | reverse complement strand
GTCACTGTCATTGAAGTGGTCTGCGCAGATGGGACTCATGCTATCAAACCATGTTTTGTCTTCCCAGGAAATTGTACTGCATATAAGGAATGGTTTATAGAACCTGACATGTTGTGAGTCAAAATCTTCACACAATATTTGAACTGATTGGACTCACAGCTATTTTCAGGATTGCCACATCCAAGAATGGATGGACCGATGATTATATTGGCCAACAGTGGTTTGAAAAACAATTTGTTCCGGGAGCCAAGGCAAGAAACATGTCAGGGAAGCCTATTCTCTTAATATATGATGGACATGGGTCACATACCACACTCGAAATGATCCAGTCAGCCCGAGCAAACGGTGTCCATCTCTTCTGCCTTCCTCCTCATACAACCCATCGTCTTCAGCCACTGGATGTCGGAGTCTTCTCACCTCTTGCCACTGCTTGGTCAGAATGCTGTGCTGTGATACTGGAGGAGACTGGTGAGGGCATGGAGCTTCGGTATGTTGTTGAAGAATATATGAAGGCACGCAAAAAGTCATTCAAGAAAGAAACCATTATCCAGGCATGGCGAAAAGCAGGCATCAATCCAGAAAGGATGGACTCTTTTCAAGTGTCAGATATCACACCAGAAATCTTTACAGAGAAGGACTTCGCACCTAGTCACTCATCTTCCACAAAGACCCACGGAATCCGCCAATCTACCAGACTACCCCGAGCACCTGATGCTTCCTCCGATGATTTCATTCCGGTGGATAGTCAACATGACAATGGAGATGAGAGTGAAGGTGGGAGTGAATGTGAGGAGAGTGAAGGTGAGGAGAGTGGTGACAGCAGTGAAGAGCAGGAGAATTCGAGCGCAGACACTGAATCGGAACATGCCAATCAAACCGTCACATGCCCACCCAACTCGGAAGCACCTACATTCTCTCAACTTCCAACCTCAACAATGGGTCGTTCTAATTCACGATATCTGCCCTACTCACCATCAACTCCAACACCATCTGGTTCTCATTGTCGTACACGTTCTATGCAACTGATTGCTACACCCTCCTCAGGTTCTTTATCAACTCCATCCTCTGGCACACAATCTATAACAGCTGCTGCACAATGTCGTGAGCTGGAGAACGAGGTTGCAGCTCTTCGATGTCAGCTTGAACTTACTGCTGCACAACGTGATTCTGCTGAGGTTCATGTGGTTTTTGCCATGCGTGAAAATGCTGTCCTCCATCAGCAGGCAAATCGTCGTGTCAAGAAGCAGGCTAAACAGGACCGGAGGATCCACACCTCAGCTTGTGTTATGACTTCGGATGAAGGGCTTCAAGAAGTGGAGAGGGAAAGGGCCAAGCATGAAGAGAAAGAGAGGCTGAAAGTGCAAAAGAAGGCACAAAAGGATGCTGCAGAGAAGGAGAACTTGGTTCGTCGAACAACAATGGGTGCACAGATGATATTTGCAGGGTCTCTAGGCACAAAGAACAAGACTGATCTTCAAGATCTCGCATCAGTTCTAGGTCTTTCTCTAGAAGGCAAGAAGATTGACTTACAGCAGCGGATCAAGGACGAATTCAACAAGTGCCCGGAGTTGAAGGATGAACCACGGTTTTTGGGATTGTTCAGGCGTTCACATAAACGACCCGCTCCATCGAGCGATGACACTGTTGCAGCATCCAATGATTTGTCGGATTCACAACCACCATTACAGTGCCGCCGCCTCAATATAACTCGTAACATACCTACTGCACTATACTCAATGCAGTCAGCCCTTCCTTCAACCCCTCCCACTCCTGTCTGCTTCCCAGCTGCAAGCACCAGTCACTCTGCTCAACAATCCGGCCCTTCGACTGCTGTAAAACATCCAGCCTTCGACTCCATGGCCTCATATCATTCTAGTATATATTATGGTAATTTTTGTCAATAGATGTCCAAAATCACTTATATTTGGGATGTACATACCATAATCAATGCCCGGTCTTGTGTGCGATATTTACTTATCACTGGAGAGCAGTGTTTTTGGCGTGTGTTGTGTGAGCGGAGCTGGAAATTGGGGTGTGACCCGGCGTGACGGATTTTGCACTTCCCAGGCATTTTGACACCTCTTGCTCAGTCATAGGCCGACACATCTTATGCGCTCGAAACCCTCTAAATAAAAATACAGGATACTAGTCAAGAGGCTTATTGAGACTGCCTGAAAGTTTCAAGGCAATCTGTGCCGAGGACAGAGCTACAAAAAAAAATTGGCTAGAATTTGCATTTCTCGGCATATGACAGTAGTGGGTGTGAGAAACGTGATGCATGGTGCAGCAGGTGGCGGTTATAGAGACTTGAGGTTGGTGGCAAGGGGAACCACGTGGACCGATGCATCTTGCAAAAATTTCGGAAATTTCAATCTGGAACTTGTTGCAAACTGACTGTTCCAGAATTCTGGCTTTGCTCCAGAAATCCCAGGATCCATTTCTCACTGGGCCTGAAAGTTGAACGTTGAGCGATGAATTCGGCAAATCCCGAAATGGGGTTATAATAAGTTGATTCATGTTGATTATTTAGTTCAAATGGCTTTTCCGACCGAGATCATCTCCTTAATTCTTCGAGAAGCAACACTTGTCCCAGAGGCGGTCGACAGTTCTCCCTCCATCTTTTTCGAAGATCGCGATGTAGTCATGCAACTTGTACACGATTCTATGAAAACAAAGGCCTCTCTCTCCCTGGTTTCAAAGACTTTTCACAATGTCATGGAGCTTTATCTCTATGAAATTGTGATGATATTTCGCTTCGAATATATCCCAATACTCCTTCAAAGCCTAAGAATGAGACCTCCAGGGTTTTCCATCCCTAGAGGATACAGATGTCGCCGTCTTGACTTCTATCTCGGCATCGGCGATATCATTTACGCTGATGAGGCTTGGTACGAGGGCGGCCATACTCTATGGGGTTTAATTCGAACATGTCCCAATCTGGAGATACTAATGGCCCGAGTAGTTCGCTCGGTGGCTGGGCTGGATTATCCCCACCTCACTCATAAGGCTTTATGGATGACTATTACAACGTTTTTGGCAAAAACCCTCCGGCGCATTGAACTGTACGGCTTTGAGATCCGCATCGACCGTGTGGAAATGATGCTGCGTTATCTCACAAATCTCGAGGCATGCCGTATCATTGGCGCCCGACAGTTTGATCCGCATTCGGATGTGTATGACGACGAAGAACCAAAGGAGCGTCGGCTGGGGAGTGGGGGTAGAACGACATGGCTCGAGGATGATTGGGACTATTCAGAGATGTCTGGTTGGTTTGACGCTTCGACTGTGGAAGAATTCAAGGCAGCAAAAGAGAATTCTCAATGGCCACCGTTCGACTCTCCGCCCCCATATACTCTCCCATCTTTACATACATTATGCCTCGATAGACTCGATTTGAAGAGGCTTCATCAATTCAATTTTCCACGTCTTTGCCATCTCAACATGACTTGTTTTTTAGACAACAGGTTAGACCTCTGTGCGGCTTACAGTCATTTTCCTAGTTCTGTGACACATCTCATCTATGGCGGGGAGCACATTCCATTGGCCCAGTTTTTCCGATTCTTCCCTCAATTAAGGCAACTAACGGTAGCGCTCGAGTACAGCGATATCCCAGCCTCGGACTACGAATACATGGCACCCCACCTGAACCTTGAGACCATCGAACTCGCGACTTGGGAATATCGACTTGAACCACAACCACTGATTCGAGACATTCTTACTGCTGTTCGCGCGAAAAAGCTGCCGAGCCTGCAGACCATCAAGCTCACGCCCCCTTCTGAACACGAGGAGTTGCCTTGGAAGGAGTGTGAGGCCTTGGGCATCAAGTTGGAAGAAGTCGTAAGACCGAAGCCAACTTTCTATGGTATGAGCAAAAGGCATCATAAATGAGCAATTCAATACATCGAATTTCAATTGCATCTTCTGTTCCCCGTTTAGTTTCAACGCGTTTTGTAAGTAGCTTTAATATATTGAAACGTAGAAAAATGAAATTACTTGATGCGACAATGCTCGTTCACACCCTTGGCTGGTATTACTTGATCAGACTCTTCACTTTACCTGTATCATCTCGATAACTCTTGATTTGTCTGAGAAACAGGAAAGAGTACCCAGTCTACCAGAAAAGTCGCCGTTGTACATTCCTAAAGCTCGTAATAGATTCCTCGTTTGTTAAGAAGATAAAAAACTTCAACAAATACATCGATCTAGCAAGACAGAGATCATAATTAATATAGTATTTGTGTTCACCATTTTCTTGTTACCTGGTCAATTTCTAGACCAAGGGAAAAATAATGAACTCAAGGGCCGCTCTTCGCTATTATGAATAGTATTCTCAACATAGCGCATAGCTTTAAATCCAATTTGAACTTGCCCCAGTCCATGACACGCCAAACTAATCAGATTGGTTGTTAGTCACACTACTTTTGAAGGATATCTGCCTTGACAGGGGGCAATTCCCATCCATCCGGACCAAAACGTGGAATTGTCATCATTATACCTGCCATATTCTTCGTTGGCTTGGAAAACGTGCAGAGAGAAGGTTTCCCCAGAGTCGAAAGCCATGCCGGGTTTATTACAGTCAAGCCTATGCATTGAAGTCAGGACGCGAAGCACACAACGATCAACCTGAATACCTTTCAACCAAACACGGCTCGTTCTGACAACTTCATGAAAGACTACATATTCCGGTGGTGACGTGTTCGCGAGGATTGAGGAAGGATGGATGAAAACATCTTCAGTGATTCCAAGCGCTCGATAAGGTATACCTTTTGAAGTTGCGTATTGAGCACTAGCAGACGATGGATCGAGACGATCCTTGCGAATGGCAACTTGATCAATAAATCCAGCCGTCAAGAGTTGACGTAGAACTTTGAGCTGAAACATGGTCAGGCGTGATGAGCCAAGGTCATTTCGACGAAAGCCAACTCACCTGAAGAGCGTTAGGTGGGCTGATGTTTGAGACAAACCCTATATTGACTCCAGGAAAGTTCATCTGCACGATGTTACTGATTTGTGCCCGCAATTTGTGAATTTCTTCCATTGCCTAGTAAGTTCTGAGACTAGATAAACAAAGATGATACAAAATCGTCAATTACCTTTGGTCTTACAAAATGTTCAGCACAAAACACATGACCACCACCAGAATATTCATATGCGCCAACAACAGAGAGCATCTTGAATATGTCGCTGGTGTATTGACCAAGAGAAGCGTGTGTCTGTTTTGTATCAGTCATTGGTCACGTTCAAGTGGACAAATTGACAGACATACATGCTGAGACTTGAAAAACGCTTTCCGACGTGATCTTTGGACCTCTTTGGCTTTCACAGTCGCACTGATCAAATGAGATAGATCCTCAGACTCCAAGTCTTCTTGATCATTTTCTGCAACAAGTCCTTCATCGTGCAAGAATGGATCTCCTATTGACAACGCCGAAACTATGGCAATGACATATGGAAGACATCCATGCTGTTGACCATTCACTAACATCCGAGAGAATCTTGGCGACAGGGGGAATAAGGACATCGTTTTCCCAAGATCTGTTATCTGACCGCCAGTGATGTCACAGGCACCGATTCTCGGAGTACTTAGCGCCCCTAGGTGGGTGAGAACTTTCTCTGTGGTGTGCAGTGCCGAACGTTCTGGAGGTGTGGGGAAAGGGAAGTTTACAACCGCATCGATGTGCATGCTCTTCATCTGTAGGACTACGCCTTCAATCGGCATACGATTTATCTCTGGGAGCGAAAATTGATCAAAGTGATGCTCGTATAGCGCAGAAGAGTACAGTCGATAACAGTGGCCAGGCCCTGTGCGCCCAGCACGTCCAGCACGCTGCGCAGCGGATGCTTTAGAAATCCAATTGACAACAAACGCCTGAATGCCGTTCCTGACGTCATATCTACGCTAAAAAGCATCAGTCAGTATATCCAGCCTGAAGGAAAGAAATTGATTTAGCCAACCTCCTTTGCGCGCCCACAATCCACGACATAGCGGATATTGGGAATAGTAAGAGACGTTTCGGCAACGTTCGTAGAGACTACCACCAGACGCGACCCGGGTGGCGGTGGATCAAAAACGCGCATCTGTTTTTCGCTCGGAAGGAGAGAGTATAGAGGAACAACATGCATAGGAACTAAATGATAACCATCAGTCACAAATCTTGTTGGGAAGAGGAATTTCACCATCAAAGCCGGCGTCTTCGAGGCCTAATTCCTCGTTGAGTTTATCTTCATCGTCACTATCCAAAGCATCTGGGTCGTCAATCACTCCATCATCAACGTCAAACGCTAAATCACTCGGATTAGCTTCTCCTAATTCAAAGTCTTCCGCCTCGACGTCCGCTGCACAGCAATAATCAAGAGATGAACAAGTCATTCAATTGAAGCACTTGCCATGCGCTGGGCCAACCGTTTCAGTCTTGGACGCGACATTCTCATCACTCTCATTCTGACGTAGAGAAGTTACGGCGGAAGCCCTTCTCTTCTGCTTTTCCTCTATCGCCTTCCGTCCAAACTTCGCCTCGAGTGTCCGACACACACCCGTAATCTCGTTCTGTCCTGTCAAGAATACAAGAATACCACCAGGAGGTAGACGAGCATGAATTTTTGCGGTCTTCTTGATAGCTTCTGTCACGTAGTCCGATGCTGTTCTACGGCTAAAATGTATTGTCACTGGATGCTGGCGTGCTGCGACGTTGATGACAGGAGGAGGAGTAGGAAACAGTGTTTTGTTCTCGGCAAAATCACTGACTCGTAGAGTCGCAGACATGATAATTAAGCGTAAGGGCTGCCAGTTCTTTATTAGTGGGAACGTTGGTGCAAATGGGCGAAAATTCTACTTTCGCGCCTTCTTTCCCCTCTTTCCACATCGTCTCTCGCAACTTGAGAACACGGCTGAGAACCCCGATCAGGATATCGGTGTTGATACTCCTTTCATGAGCCTCATCAATAATGATAACCGAGTACTTGTTTAGCAAGAAATCATTCGCAAGTTCCCTTAGCAAGACACCGTCGGTCATGAACTTGATCGAAGTAGAGTGGGAGACAGTCGCATCATAGCGGATCTGATACGAGACGCGAGATGAAGTCAGGGAGAGTTCGTGAGCTACACGAGCGGCCATGGACATGGCAGCGACCCGACGTGGCTGGGTGATTCCAATCATGCCAGGATTTTCTGGAGGAAATGTACATGAAAACTAATTCAATGAATAAGAAATGGATAAACAGCACACCGCTATCAGGCGAGCCAAAACCAGCTTCATACAAGAACTGAGGAACTTGGGTAGTCTTGCCGCTACCAGTCTCACCGCATATGATAACAACAGGGTTCAATAAAATGGCCTCCATGATGGATTGCTCCTCTGTAACGATAGGGAGAAGATATCTCGCCTCTTCAACATCTGAAGGGCGGTTCACCGTAATGGCCTTGAAATTGTTGAGACTTGTTTTTGTGACACCCTGCTTTCCTAACATTTTTGCAAACTCCGTGTCAGGTAACTTGAGATCTTGGCCTAAAGGCCCACGCATTTCCACGGGCTTGGAGGAAGCGTCAATTTTTCGTTTCTTCTTTGGTGAAGGGAGAGGAAGGTCGGGAACTTCGGCTGGTGGATTCTCTGGTGTTGATTGAACATAGTCCTTGACTGCCCCAAGTTGCTTGATAGCCCAATCTTTAAACCGGAACCGTTTACGAGGCTTGGGTGATTCATTCTCATCCATGGGGCACTCTTCTTCATCTTCTTCATCTTCTCCCTCTTCACTTTCTCCATAAGAGTCCCTTCCCAGGACTTCTGCCTCTTCGTGCCCTTCATCGTCAGAAGAACCATGTTCAGACTCAGAACTGTCAAAAGAAGTATCAGACATTTCGTCAGTAACCGCAGCTGCCGGAGTATGCTTGTCTTTCCATTTGCTGAATGTAATCTAGTAATGTGATAAGCCTTTCCGGACAAGAAAAAGTAAATGCCAGACCTTGCCCTTGGTTTTCTGCCGTACTTTGGGCGCCATCACAGTCCCGTCAGGATTTCGCTTAAGGGCACTACCAACCGGGACACATGCAGGAGGGGCGAGTAGCTCCGTCGAAGCTTCAAAAACCGTAGCAGTTGAATCCTTCGTTGAAGACGCTTCTGACTTTTTAATTTCTTCCGTGCTTGGTGAAGTCTCCATTTCTTCCCTTCCATCAGACAGGCTTTCCTCTTCCGAGTCGACGTTCTCGACGTTGGGACCTATCACGGTATATGTGTCGCCCTTTCGTTTACGCTTTCCTAGGTGAACATCAAGCGCACGTCGAACCTGCCTGTCCTCCAGCCGCTCCAGCCGCTCCTGGTGAGTAGATACTTTTCCAGTGCCCAAAGATGAAGAGGTTTGTAGATGTAAAGATGAAGGAATCTCCGCCTGTGTCTGACTGAGAAACGTCAAGGGAAAATAATAGTAAGAATGATAGGGACGTACGCCAACTTCTCAAACAGAAGTACTCGCTCCTCTTTTTTGAGTTTTTTGTCCTACCACTCAGATCACGATCAGCAACATGAAAAGTCTTGAGCTTGACATACAATGTATTTCTCAAGTCTTTTCTTCTTCTTACTGGACCATTTCGAGTCGGATTGTGCGGCGAGCTTCTTACAACTATCAGTTCTGAGGCATTTCAAGCATGACATAACATACCTCCTGCTTGAGCCTTTCTCGTCGTTCTTGATCTTTAATTTCTTTCGGTTTTAAATCAACGATACTGGCGTTGGGGTCGACTTGGACGAATTCAGGTTCGCCGTCAATCTTTTGAGTTCGTTTAAGTTTTCCTTTTTTCCTAGAACCTGATTGTCTTGCACGCTTTATCCTTGCAGCGTGATCCATAAACAAAGGATACCAGCTGGACCGCGTTCGTCAAACTGCAAGGGTTCAAAATCATGCCTCACGTGCCAAGATTCGGTGATCACGTCGTGTGTCTTCGTGACTCCCACCCAAAGTACTATTCAATCTGACCTCTCTAACTACTTACCGCTTAGCTACCTACATAAGACTTAACCGATGTTTTAGAAGAGTAGTTTTTCGCAACAGAGGACTTACACCAGTTCTCACCGCGAGACTCTAAGCGTGCCGTGACCGTTCGCCATAACAGGCAGGCTCCCGTCACATCGTGTGTCGACTTTTGGCGAACAGCACCGTGAAGCATGAGTTCTCTGTCATTGCACGACGACATTATAGAATACGTCTTGGTTTCCCTGCCTGACTATGCAACTCTTCGAGTAGCCATACTGTCATCCAAATCCTTTTACAATGTTTTCAAGACACACCCGAAGTCCATTATACGTGCCATCTCTTACAATATTACTGGTCCATCCTTGCCTCAAGCTCTAAGACTACTTCGTTGCAAAACCCCTACGTACTCTGAAGCCTCAAATCAGACAAGCATGCGCAAGATTCTCCATATGGATTTCTGGTCGGAAGACGATGAGATTGGTTTGATCACTAGTGAAGAGTGTTGTCAGTTGGTGAAGGATGCCACAATAGTCAAAGATTTGGAAGACCTGTTTAGCTTCAGGTAGGTCGTCTTAAGCTCGAATCAATACTGTGCAATAAATGATCCCCCTACGACATACCAGACATAAAGATCGCACCTCCCACAGCAGCGTCCTGAACAACATGGAATCTCTACGTTTTCGAAGGGCAATCTATCGCCTAATGCTAGTTGCCAAGATATTTCCGGCAGAAGACTACGAAGACGAAGATGAAGACGATGAAGATTTTGATCTAGCTGTTCTTGAACATGATAGGCTTGCACGAAAGAAGCTGTTAGGTGACTTTGCTACATCTGAATTATTTGAGCTGTATAGTGCTTCATTGTTTTTGATCGAAATTGCTAAGGGGATACACGCTGGAGAGACCGGGCAACGTTCGTCATCATCAAACTTTTGCATCTATGCCATTGATCGCCACGCTCATAACAGCTGACGAGATGTCTGGAGATGTGGCTCTAGCACGCGGTCCAGCGCTGGTACTGCAGGCATATCACTTAATAACGACTAATCATCTGCATGGACATTTGAACACCGTTCCGCGATCACTTTTGGAGTATCTTTCTGATCCTCTCAAAAGGATTTGGGAGGAACGTAAGACGAAACCTCCCGACAATTCTTCCTATTGGAGATCCTTACTTGACGATGTTCGAGGGAGCAATGATACTTGCAAGTTCCTGCATCTTTCTTTGCTGTGTATACTGATGTCATTGAACAGGTGAGAAATGTGGCACCATTTGTGGTCTAAACCTATGGAACGAGTCAAGTGAGTTCGGTCAAAAGATCATCGTGGGTTCTCAAACGTATACTATACCAGGCTGGGACCATCTACGGCGCTTCTCCTTCTCCCTTGGGCAATGTGGCGTTGTAGGCCTCGTCAAGGGGCACCTTATTGCCAATGTCGTTGAAGGCAATAGTATGAGACATAAGCTACGTAGCGTATATCTACCTCCGTACACAAATCTTCTCGAGCAAATGCATCGAGTCAAAACCTCTCATTGGGCCACTTGGAAGAATGGCGAGTGGCTATGTGAACAATGCATCGTCCAATTATTCGCAGATCATCTTCATCTCTGGTTTCTGGAATTGAAACGAGAAGGTGAGTCCTGGTCCATACAGTTCTTTTTACATCTCATATATCCTTCAGGAGGAGGTGAAATTCAGGAAGACTGTTGGTGAGTATTTTTTACGTCTGTGATGAGGTTGGAACTTCGATGCTGACTCATTACCGAGGTATGGATATAACTGCCGGACGCAGACACACAGCCCTCATCATGCCGGACGTCTTAACGTATGTTAGTGCCCTTACAATGAGGTCTCTTTTCTGATTCAGCAATTTATCAGCATTTCTGCAACCCTACGCGCTGAATGATAGATTATTCAAAAGAGCTCATTTATGGATTTATTCGATTATGGTGTTAAATTTCCGGATGAAACGTTTAACACGCGTTGGGCGTTTTTGCATTTACATTGACACAAGCTTACTTTTACGAGGACTTGACATAATTATATCCATACATCTATTAGTTGTACGGATGTCGAGTCTTTCCTCCTGAAACTGTATCATTTTTCGTCATTACTCTTGCGAGTGAAGCATCTGCCTTACACTGTGCCCCAAAGGAGTGCACGTGACAGGCGCGTGGGGGTGACAAGGGTTTCTCCGTGTTGACATTGGTGACCCCTTGGTTCACTGACAACTTAGAGCCCATTCAAGTAGCTGCAGGATACCATATCATGTCCCAAGCGGACGAAGAGATAACGTTTTTCGAACGGGAACGTGACAGGCTTGCGCGTGATATCACAACTGTAAGTCTGCGGCTGGCGATAAGTACTTATCTTTTCAAACGTAATGACAGGGCTTTGAGGAGCTCCTTTCATCCACAAATGTGCTTAATCGCAAGCTCGAAGAGGTGTTGGGAATGACAAAGGAGTACGACACGATCGCTGAGCTATGGCAAAGCTTTTATCAGCTCATGCGGGGACCACTAACGGATGAGGAGGACCACAGTGAGAAGACGGGTTTGCCAGGGACCGGAGGGCATGTAGTTGCTATGAAGTAAAGTACAGGGTCAGGAACACGGTGAGGTCCTCGAGTGATAAAATAGAAAGATTTCTATTTACGATAAACTCGAATACACGAAGGATGACACAGACGGGCTTGCTACAACAAAGAAGATGATGTATGTACGTATTGATGCAAAAACACAGAAAGAATTAGAGGTAAGCGTTTTACACGTCCGCCCATTGAGCCACCTGTGTGAGAAAAGTCAGAACTGAATGATCGTCTCCGTGACAAGTTATGCTGAACCTACCCATGAGAAACCGTTGAACTCGGCTTGGTCACGAGAAGATAACTGTCCGTGCACTGGAGTGAGCGTGGGTTTCTCGCGCGTGAATTCTTCGTCGAAGTTACTGGTATCAGCGCTTCCTTTCTAAAACCATCCTTTAGTAAGGGAAAATCGTTCTGTGATGAATACACATACAATGGTTGGGAAATAAGGTGGAGGAATGCGCTTGTGGAGGACATCATCAAAGTTGACATCCTTGAAAAATGGCTGGCGTTTGATCTCTTCAGCGTCTTCTTTGGTTGATCCCAGACGGCGTGAAGGATCACGCGTCAACAGCTGCAAGAACATAGAAGTGAGTATAAGGAGAAGAAAGTCGAAGGAAACAAACAACCTTTTGCAGAATTGAAACGGCATCCCTTGGCATAGTGATCGGATAGAGGGGTTCGTCCTCCAATATGGCGTCGAAAATTTCATCTTCGTCGTCACCACGGAATGGAGACTGGCCTAACAACATCTCGTATGTAAGAACACCGAAAGCCCACCAATCCACCGCACGCCCATAGCGTTGCTCCAAGAGAATCTGTTCCAAACATGAAAATGCATGAGAATGGGAAAGTAAGGAGATATTTACACAACGTACTTCAGGTGCCATGAATTCGGGTGTTCCGCAGAAAGTGCTCGTTGTATTGCCATACCACATATCCTCCTTGCAAAGACCATAATCAGCAACTTTGACGTGTCCATCTAAAGTCAAAAGGATATTGTCAAGCTTAAGATCGCTGTTGAACGATGGTTACTTTTCTCGTACTAAACGCACAAAACTCAAGACTGACCGGTATATAATTCCATTGGCATGGAAGTACTCCAGGGCGAGTAACACTTCCGAAGCATAGAACTTGGCTTGTCGAAGAGAAAACTGTTTTCGTTGGATATGCAACATGAGATCACCGCCACTAACGTACTCCATCACGAAATAGATGCGAGTCTCAGTCTGGAAGCAAGAGTGCAGACCAAGCAGGAATGGATGACGCTCTCTTGCAGCAGCCAAGAAAACCCTTTTCTCTGACCGAGTACTGATGAAGCCGTTAGAAATGAACTCGAATGATCAAACTGCCGCCTCAAACCTCTCAACTTCGTCGTTGTCGATGATAAACTCTTTCTTAAGGACCTTGATAGCATAAAGACCATTGGTCGTCTTCTCCTCGGCCAACATGACTTTGCCGAAATTTCCCTTTCCCAGAACGGCGAGGAAGTTGAAGTCATTGAGAGTGACTTTCCTTGGCGGGCGGACAGGCGTTTGCTGTTGAGGTTGCTGTTGTGCTAAGCCCTGTGGTGGCAAATGCTGTTGTGAGGCCGGTGGTCGTATGGGTATGGGTCCAACCTCCTGTGGTGGTCGTTTAGGCGAAGCAGGCAAGGCTACGCGATCGATAGGACGCGGAATTTGAACGGGACTGCCTATGCCAGGCTGCTTGGGTTGTACCGGAGGAACTTGGGGTCGCGGAGCCTGCGAAAGGAAGGTTGAGCATCTTTCCAAAGTCGAAGGTTATAAAACCATACTGGAGGACCCGGTTGCTGGGTGTAACCATCGTAACCTACCGGAGATCCTTGTTCATATAGGCCCTGAGGTCGCCCATCCGGTGGGTAACCAGGTCCGGGGGGTATTGGAACACGAGATGGTCGTGCGTTGGAAGGCGAGGGCTGCATGTAAGTAGGAGCTGGAAACTGCTGAGGGGGCATCTGTTGAGGTTGCTGAGGCGAGAACGATTGTTGTGCCGACTGCGGGTACTGATACTTTTCTTGAGGAGCAGGAGACATACGACCATACGAATCAGACTGAGAAGGCAGAGAAGGAAAGACTGGCTCTGGTCCAGTGAGCTTGACACGGTCCATTTGTGTATCGATAGACGAAGAACCTCCTAGATAATCAGGTTGTAGACGACCAGCTGGACGACTTGGTTTGTCTGCGCGCAACCTATTGATATCTCGCCAGTTGCGGAGCAATTCATTTGCCGTCTCCATTGACATTCCACAAAAGTCGGGAACCAAGTGAGCACAGTTTGCATGGCAAGTTATGCCACATTCAGAGCATTTGCGAGCATTTTTGCGGCCCAGAGGCAGCATGTAACCGCAATGGCAACACCAATTAGTACCAATATTGGTAAGAGGCTCAAACCTATGAGGAATGCGATGGTTGATTTTCTCTTCGTCGCCCTCCTGATGTGTGGATTAGAGAATAAAGTAGAGAAGTTGAAGGAATACATACCCCAGTATTAGACTTAGATATACATTTAGTGACGACTTTCTCATAGCACTTTTTGTGGCAGGTATAACGGCAATCTTCGCATTGATATCCGAGCGCGTTGAGAAGAAAGTCGCCGCAGAAGGCACATAGCATGATTTGATAAAATTGTTGTTGAACAAACTTGTGGCCATTCATGAGATGAACTTCGCCTTTTCGTTTGCGAACGGCCCCCTGTCGACCAAGACCACCCAAGGGAGCATCCAAAGGGCGCTTGCGAACATTTTCCTTGACTGGATGACCATAATGAGCCAGCATGGTCAGTAAAAATCTTAATATCTTACTAAAGTTTAGACGGAGTGCGATAGCTCCGGCAGGTTCAACGGAAAACCAAGCATCTATTCCATCAGCTGTTGCAGGTCCTAGAGACATTGGGCCGCCACGCGAAGCACCACTGAATCCTTCTCCAAGAGGAGAATTGAAGTCACTGGACGGCAGTTGTCCGTGGCTTGGAGGTACATGGCCTTGATGCCCATCCCCGTGCATTGCACCAGCAGTGACCCATCCGCCCTGCCCGCTCTCCATTACTACCTTTTGCCGACGAAGAGCCTCGACTAGATCGTGTATCCGAATCCACAGCAGGCCAATCGGAACACCATTAGAATCTCCAGCCTGTTTGTCAGAAACGACAATCTCGACTTCATTGGCCTTGTCAACGGTAATTTCAAAGTCTTCGTTCCAACGATCTGTCCGGGAAGGGTGGGATTTGGCTAGTTGTGTGCCTTCAACTTTGAGTGAGACGAAGGATGAACGAATGCGTCCAAAGGAAGGAATAGGTGCATGATCAAGCTCCCGCGCGCATTTGACCGTGACTTTAAGGATACCGGAAAGGGGCTTGGAGCGTATATTTTCCTTGCGTTCACCATCAGGCCCGGCGGGTCCGTCTTCGAGAAGCAGCAAAGATTAAGCAGGAGTTAGAAGGGTTTCGTCCTAGTCCATTCTTATTACGATACGCACCCGTCTCATCATCATCCACAAGATCATCCAGAATGTGTAAGTTCTTGTAACGTTTGAGAGCTGTTTGTAAAAGTTGTATCTTCTTTTCACTTTCGATTTTCTTGCTTTCCGCGTCAGCTCTCGATTTCTTATCGCCATCCGCCTGGTAAAGTTTGGCCATCTTGTCTATGCCCTTCTTGTATTGTAGTTCTACTTGGAGTTTGAACTCAAGTTGATGAAGCATCTTGGATATCTTGGCTGGAGTGATTGGAGTGTCAGCCTTAATCAAATCGAGTTTGGTATATTGCTTGGGCTTGGGTGGGCCAAATTGAGGAGAGCGAACTCCAGAAAACCCTTGTCCCGCAGGGTCAATTGGTCGTCCGCGGTTGAAAGGATCGTAATCTTTCAAGGGTACCTATGTCGATAGATAAATCACATTGTGCAGCTGCGAATCAAGGCATTCTATCGAAACGCACTTGAGGTGACGATGAGCCTTGTTGTCGTTGATCTTGGTGTGATAGCTGTAGCTTGCGGGCCTGCAATTCTCGAAGGGTATCTTGGAAGTACGACAACGATCGTTCTGACTCTCTGAATTTTGCCTCATTGCGTCGTAGGACATCCTGATTAGTGGTGGCCTGGCGCATAAGCTGTATTCCCTCCAAGATCTTGCGCTCTGTAGCAATGTGCTTGTAGACCTCCTGGATTTTCTGGTCCAGCTCCTAGGATAAGTTGAAGCCGCTTTAGTCTGCATCCAAGAGGCTTTGAAATAGATATGAAACATACCGCGGCTGCCATTGTAGATAAAGGGTTGCTGCTGGGAGCACGGGGGGCGATGGAAGTGAGCGATGTGCAATGAACAGTGAAATCAGAATCTGGTGGCTTGTTAATTCATGATATTGGGGCTGTGGCAGCAAAATCAAATTTTTTGATCTTTCAGTTATGTCTATATATGGAGATTTCCAGCACGGTTTGTGTCCGCAACAAAAGCTTATGCTAATCTCATGCCGTCTCTGGTATCTCGATCAAAGATACGGGCAGTGTCAGACCACTGCAGCCTGTCTCTTGGTGTCCAACATCACCTTGTTGCCGGCGACTCCTCTTGTTCCGTTGGTAGGCCGAAAGAAATACGCTTTCCGGACAATGTCGACGTATTACTCACCTCTAATCTTGTCATCACGCTTTCTGGAGATCTTGATGGCGAAGCTATTTCTGCCCAAGAGATGTACGCGTCTGAACTGGCCCGAAACATTGTGGACTACTTCAAGCTGGTAATATGTGGTTATCTATTCCGGACGGTTCTAATCAATAACGGAACGTGTAGAACGCAGAAGAACTTGGTCTGAACTGTGTTTCAAAATTGAAGCTCGACCAAAGCTCTGGAGTTCTTCAGTGTACGCTTTTGATATCCTTCAGTTTACCCTTGTGTTTTCTCTGATCTATTCGCGCAGTCGTGTTGACATCTTCCTGTCAATACCCTGCAGATCCAAAAATACTTCCTATCCATGTCGTGTTGGTCGCTATCGATTTGAAGTATTCCTGGCGAACCCTCGACTGTTCTCAGGCCAAGCATGAACGAGCTAATCATCCATTCGATGAGAGACTGTCCCTTGCTTACAAAACCGTCTTGAATAATGTCGTTAAACGTTTCGTGACTTGGCATTTAGTGAAGTAAAGAAATTGTTCTCTTCAGACTTGACTTGTCCCCTCACTATTGATTGACTGATTCATAGGCGATACCCGCTTATATTTGGACCTTGGCGTCAGGTATGCTTATTCTCAAAGCGAGCAACTTGCGTCTGTGTTTTCTATCGCTTATCCTACCCAGCAACTCGATACAGATTCAGCCTACTTTCGAGATGCAGCAAGGTCCTTGGTCAGAATGATACGAAGATCCAATAGTGATGAATTTCGCTCAAAGTGTAAAGGTCTTCTCAAGGTTTCTTGATCTTGATCTCCACAACCTTGATATATAACATATCACTCTCGTCACAGATCATTCATGCTCGACGCATTGATGCTCAGAGAAACGCCGCGCGTTCCCTCTCAGAATATCTCGGTGATGATGAAGAGAGTCCCGTGTCGGGCGTCACCGATGAAGATGCCCTCTGTTATGCTCTAGAGAGGGTTTATCGTAATGGAATGTCCCGGCCGCAATTTAAGGTCTGAAACCTATTCATTTTGTCTGGTCGATCGATCTCTTCTCGGTGTCAATTCTAATCAGTATAGGTTTTTTGTTCAGGGGGTAACCTGCATGCCAAGTACGGACCGCGCGGATGACGAAGATCTTGCCTGCAGTCAGATTGATTACTCGCAAGAACCTAGCGACATGCATCTTCCCGAGAACCTCCTGTGGGACGAGCCAGTTAAGGATGTCCTATCGCCGATAACTTCTCCAAATTCTTTGGTCTCTGCTTTTCTGGAGTTCCGCTCTGATGGCGAAGACGACTTTCCTATTGATATAGATTTTGATCACCATCAAGACATCTTAGAGGACTGCAGTGATCGCGATCTGCCTACTCTGGATCCTCTTGACGAATTCAGTTTCAGCGGAACATTCTCTCAATCTGGGCTCGAAATTGATAGACAAGCCACTGCCGTTGCCGCCATTCGGGAAAGGGATTGTGCTACGTCATCAGTACTCGACTTGGACGGCTCAGATGACGAGACGAATTTCTATAGTTCACAGGAAATCTCACAGTCTGAAAATATCGACTTCGACGGTTTTGCTTTTGGGACTGTTTTCCGTTTGTCGGATGGTCACGTTGTTCACAATACAAGTTCATCAGACCAAGATTCACAGGACAGAATTCCGTGTAACCTTGGCATGGAAGACGAAATACAAACTCGCTCACTTTGTCCGTCAATCTCCGGGGCTTTGAAACGGAAAGCTAAGCCAATGGAGAAAACGCGCTTAAATGGATATTGGCCATACAATCCGGCAATTTATGAAGACGATATAAGTATTTTTACTCGTGAAGGGACGAAAGAATTTATTCTGCAGGAACCGGATGACAAGGAAGACTTGGAATTCGACTTTTTGACTGATAGCACTGGCAGCGACTCCGATCGAATGGATACAACCTTGCTGGTTAACAAACTTTTTGAGAACGATGGGGACTCGGTGGGTGTAGTGGCGAGACCAGACTTTTCAGGACAATCTTTTTCTCACCAGCCTATCACATGGCCCTTGCAAGCCGAACATGAGAGGAGCCCTGACCCAGACGACTTCGAAAATGGTGATGAAGACTCGTTGTGGGACGTTGAATTCGGTGGAGAAGAATCTGAGCCGTGTGTTGGGGGCAACGAACACTTTCTTACTATGTATCCTGACCACCTGATCCTTGAGGCGCTGGAGTAAATACGCAGTTGTTCCGTTATTTTGGAAACATAGGTGGCCCAGCTTGTGCGAAGGGCAATATCCGTGCAATTGAGACTCCGCTGTAGCCCCGCAGCTATAGTTGGCAATGACGGAGAATGATATCTACTCGAACTACTACCAAGTCAGCATCACTTACAAGTCCACTCTTTACCTTTTGCTCCAGCAGCTCATTCGTCTCTTGTTATACTGCCCACCATGCTTCCGTATCAGCGTAATAAGATTGATATCAGTGTTCGTCCAGGTTTTGTGCTCATGGAACCGGATCCTGATTGTATCGATCCGCCCTCTAGAAATTGAATCCGCAAGAACAACAGTTATTTGCCAAGTATGGGAAGCTTCCTACCCACAAAAACGTCCTCACAAAAATGCAGAAGGTGAGTTGCGTGACAGCCATGCCAACATCATCGCCTCGAACTCGTATCTCAGGAACGCAAATACTTCGATTCTGGCGATTATGCACTCTCCAAGGCCGGTGTTGCACCGCAAACCACAGTAGGTACGGCGATACCCAATCCCGAAAAGTGAGCTTAGATCCGGTGTCCCGCAATGGCAGTATACTTATTCAGCATCTTTAGCATCCCCCATGCATCCCCCGGAAATGGCCACTCTAACAACGGTCATCAAGGCCTCTCCACATCCCCAACGAACTCAACAAGCCCAGTGAACAAAGAAAGTGGCCTCGCTCACGACCAAAGCGATGACGACACCTCCGAGGAGCCACAAAACCAATCAGCTACACAGTCTGACAACGTCAAGGATTGATAGGGCCCTCACTTGCTGTGTTTCTCCATGCACCTTTATACATCGTACACTATAGCACTGGTCAATATTTCGACCGCCTTATCTGCCACTCGCACCCGCATCTTACCGATTTCTGCCTCGATTACCAGCGACAAAGCATCATCTCACAAACGGCCATTACTATACGTTTATGATATCTTTTGTCGGAATCTGCTATGTGTATTATTACCTTATGATCTGGTAGAGGGCTCAGAGGAGCAGGGGTAGTAGCGCAGGGAGTGTGCTTATATTATAGCTCGAGTTCGTCACATGCACTGGGTCTTCTGAAGTAGCTTATATGGATTGCCTCTCGTCCAGATTTCAGGACTAATTATCATGTTATCCTACTTAGCAGAAAAAATCAATTCCAATATTTATTTTCCGAAATTGTCATGCCGCACGTGAGCTACCTTCACTTTGTGACTTAGACGCGTCCAAGTTTCCTGCAAACCACTCTTACCAATCTCATTGTACAAATGTCAGAGACAATCGAAGAAGAAGTAACGAGGGTTTTCAAAGATCTTGCTGGGTCAGACACCCAGCTGCTCGAAGAATGTACGTGTTCAAGCCTCAATTTACCAAGATTTCTGCTTCACAAGCGATAGGCACCTCGATATGTCAGATATACAATTTAACAGCCGAGACTCTTCTATACAAGTGGGAAGCGTTGAACTTCAGACCATCTGCGACGCGTTCGGAGATATCGAAATTCACGATGGATTCCATTGTCGCGGTCAAAGCACAGATACAACGCGACTTTGCGAAAGAGAACACGAAGCGACCGCAACATAGGACTATTGGCACTACAAACACTGCTATTGTCAACCGCTCACGCCTCCCAGGCAATACTGCTAGGATCGCGGCTGTAAAACAAAACCCAATAGTCACGCTAAAGGTTGAGGAAGAATTTGGAGTACCTGGGCCAAGTACGAGTAGTAGCATCGTTTTCAAAGGGCCAGCAAACGATCCTTCTTCACGAAAAGATCGTTCATGTATGTTTCTTTGTTTTCTATCTAAAAATAGTTCTGACGCTGACCCGTAGATCGATATATGTATGAGAAGATACTCGAGAGAAGTGAAGGTGTAGTCAATTTCTCTGTTGATAATCCCTCTTACCGAAGCTGTTTGCGTAGCCCTTGATGACCGGATAGAGGAATTTTCAGAGTTGGCCAGAGAACACTACAATGTTGCAGAACTTGGCGATCCTGCGTCAGGAACTGATGTACGTGCGATATCTTATTGTTGATCCCGCTCATCAACCTTTTTCCAAGGATGATATCGTAGTTACTGGCCGTATAGTGCACGACTCGGATACGACTGACACTGCACCTCTGAGACTTACGGAAACCTCGATTGCGCTTGAGGCATCGCGTGCTAGCGGTGGTAAACGTGTCACTCTTCGGCTCAACTCTTCAATCACTATACGCGGTGCAACGCAAGGAGTTGGCAGTGTGGGTCTCTTTCCAGGCTGCATAGTCGCACTGAAGGGGAAGAATGGAGGAGGTAGTTGGTTCCTCGTGAAAGAGATCCTTTCGGTCAGTATTAAACCCATTTTTGACGTTCCATCTGACAAGTCTATCCCAGCTTCCACCTCTCAAGCCCTCTCTAATATCTTCTGAACCCTATAATCTGAAACCAGATATGGAAACCATGAATACTCCTTACTCTATCCACATTGCTTGCGGACCGTATACCCCGGATGCCGACCTGTTGTACAAACCATGGCGTGCCCTTATGAAGAGTCTTAAAGCTAACAAACCCACGGTTGTACTCTTGGTTTGTTCTCATGTGTATCCCGTTCCAGAAGTGTTGCTGATGCTCGGTGATGTAAGATGGGTCCATTCATTGATGTCCAGCATCCGAAGATAAAAAATGGTGAAACTGATATGCTCCCCGATGGGCTCTTCCGGTCCTTGTTCATCGAGCCCCTGAAAGCCTACTTGGATTCGTTACCAGGTAGCATAGCCATTTTGATTCCAAGTATTAGGGATCTCATAAGCCGGCAAACCGTCTATCCTCAAGGGGAACTGGATCCCGCACTCACAACTTCAGATCCTGTAAGTTTGGGCTCAACTCGTCTCATCAAATTGCTGTCTCACGTTGATTGTTTTAGCGCATCCATCTCCTGCCAAACCCTGCCCGATTCTCAATCAATGATATTTCCTTTGGTGTGACGAGTGTCGATGTCGTGTATCACCTAAAGAAGGAAGAACTCTTAGTTAAAGGGGCAGAAGTTGATCCTGTCCCACCTGCATCTCCCTATGATGCTCGAACTGACGTGATGGCAAATACGTGTCGCCATCTTCTTCATCAACGCAGGTACATTTCTCGTTCATTCATTTAGTTCTTGGAAATTAACAGATTGTAGTTTTTACCCGTTGTTTCCTGTGCCTTCTGACGTCTCCCACGAGGTCAATCTAAGTGTGACGCACTTAGATGGTCTCAAACTTGCAGATGGCTCTAATAGTGCTCCTGATGTGTTAATTCTGCCTAGTCGACTGAAACAGTTTTCAAAGGTTGGTCTCTTTCTTTCTTTGGTGAATACAGGGCTTACGATATAAGATCGTCCAAACTACAACGGTGATAAACCCTTCCTTCTTGTCAAAGGGGACATTCGCCAAGTTGGATGTTGCAGCCAGAGGGCCAAGTTCCTTCAGGGAGCGACTAAAGGTTGAGATAACTAGGCTTGAGGCTTGAAAGTGCTGGATTTTCACAGAGGATAATTACTTGCTTGCTTCATAGGTTACTTGTTTGCTTCATAGGTTACTTGCTTGCTTCATAGGTTACTTGCTTGCTTCATAGGCTCTTCTTCTACCACTTTACCTGTTGAGATCTTGTATATACATTTATGAGGCTACGTCTAGTATAGTCAAGATTACACAAGTGATGTAAGGAAAGCCAGAAAGGACATTTGGCAAGAATCACATAATAATCTAAATATCACACAAGCATTCTTTTGATCTGTAACAGATTGCATGCAACATGTAATAACATATAGAAAGAATCAATGTGGGAAGTCGCTGGTGGTTGGAGCTTACAGGCGCAATATGTAGAACTTACATATTTCTTTCGAGGTGAAAGTCAATAGTCAGTTCGTATAATAATCACCCATGTGATTGAGAGTGTTCCTTTCTAAATCGGCATTCAGCTTCATCTGGATTATCCTGGCCTATAGGGACTAGATCAATATTGGTTTTCGAGTCAATCTTAACACATGCCCATATAACTGCTCCAGTCTCGGAAAGGAGATCCTGTAGCAGTGGGGTTGGCGATTGTTTCGAGGATACAAAGAAGAGAGATTAACATGCTATTATGCCCTGCTATTCGCCCTGTGGTTGAACAGGGTCAGGAAAGGTTGAGGGGACAACGGACACAAAGTCCTGGCGAACTATACGTCAACGCCCCCTAACACCGAAGGTTGGGTGGTCATACACGGTTTTATGTTCGCGCATTGTTCTAAGCGAATGGCCAATCTAGAAGGAATGTCAAGGAAACCTTGACGTGTGGTATCAGGTATCACAGCGATGACTTGGTTAGCTCCGGTGTCAGCCAGTGAAGAGCTTAAAGTCTGGCGATCCACGAAATTGGTGAGTAATGATTTAGTGTTCCCTCATGTGCCGCTCTACTACAAAACTGTATTCTCGCCAATTACCGAAGACTGAAGATAGTAGTGAACAGTCAGATCCAGATCATGGAAAGGAAAACTAAAAATTCTATGCTTACAGATCGACTCGGTGTTACTAGCTCTACCAGGAAGCCAAGCAAATCCAAAATGTATCATCACACGCCTCGGAGAGCTGAAAATAACAGATATGTGTTCATTTATAAGTGAACCAGAGGATTAGGCATAAATATGCATATATCGCAGATGCTCATGTCCGCATTTCCAGAGAATAATCTGTTGTCTACGGAGAAATTCGAGCGAAAAGGCATACAACTTTCAATCTAAGTTGAGGTAGCGGGTGTCCATCACTATGGCCGGGAGTACCAAACTGAAAGTCCAGCAAAGACAGTCGTGAGAATGAAAAAAGGCGGAACGATCTGAACGAAAGCGATAATAATAGTACGGGAGACGAGAACTCAGAAATGCGGACTCAGCAAAAGGAGGATAGGACCAGATCTGGGATACGTAGAGAAGAACATTGACAAAACCTATAGTAGACAGTGAGGCAGCGTTAGACCTCCGAGCTTGACAACTAACATGATGTTATCAATCCGCATGAGTGGTTGGGAAGCCAAGCGCGGAAAATGTTAAAAACATGAAGCTTTGAAGGGGTATCAGTTAGCACCGAACTTTATGTTTCGCTTTTTTTTAGTCAAGGCAAGATGTCCATCATTTTAGGCACTGGACAGTAGCGAGTCTTGCCCTTTCAGGTATCAGATTTTGCCTTCACATGAGGGCCTTAAAAATCATATTCTGTAGGAAGATAACAGGCTTTCAAGGCCACCTCAATCAGAACACCAAAATAAGAACGAATTTGGACGCCCGGCTGAGAGAAGGTCTTATAACTAGGTTAGACCGCTGACCGGTCTCACCGTGAATTGACGCTGTTCATCAATAATGATAATAATCAGGGTGGCAAGTCGATAGTCAAGGACAGTTGGCACAGCGGTAGCAAGTTTCCAATAATAGCAGCAACCTCAGGCAGTTCGAAAGTCGTAATAAGCATGATGTGCTGTCTGATCTTCGAAAAGCTGATGTCCGTCAGTTGAGAAGTATGGACAGGTGTTCTACAGATCCTCTGGATGCTAGAGGTTGAGAGCGAAAATAAGCTGGTAAACGGAAATGAGTCCGGGACAGGCGGAGCCGGAGGTATCCGGGGGATTGTTTCACGTGCGATTTTCAGAATTCTTACCCCGCATGCTTGACATATAGACGAGAAGGGAATGTAGACGACAAATCGGGGAAAGCATCAGAAGGTAAGCAGCTGAATTGTCTTTTGAGTGTGGTTCGACGACACACTCCAAGGGTCAGTGAGCCGTGACTATATAAACAAAAATCAACATACTTCATCGAAATGACCTGGTAGAAGTGAATTGGATTGCATACGACTATAATTGTCATCATAGTTCTCACCTATGCTCTTGTGCATACCTCTCTGAACACTCGACTCTTAATCCCGACATGTTTGTTGCGCCATTGCAAGGCCGTTCAGCATCTTATTCGGTTAAAACTTTCGATTCAAGGAGAGAGAGTGACTCTAACGGGGTTGGAGGTGGATCCTATACATCGTCAAGCAACGCATCCACGAGTGGTCGTCCATCTTCATCTTCTTTCATCAATTCCGATGGTCCGGATTCGTTCTACAGTCGTCCGACTTCATATGATCACAGCAGACTCGTAGAACCACGCAATTCGCAATACCGTACGCAGAGTGCGGGATATAGAGACTTTGGCTATGCATTGCGACGCGACGTTGACCTTTCGGGTGACTCTCAGTTACCCTTGAGTACTGCGACCGATCTTCCACAAGAAGACTCGACTCGTACTAGCACCAGACTAGGGTTTGAAGAACGCCAAAGCCTAAGTGAACCTTCAACTGCGCCACCAAAGCGGAAACCTCGACGCGAAAAGCCACACATCGAATTGGCTCCAGACCAACCACCGACCACCCAAGGAAAACCCCGCGCAAGAGTCTATGTAGCATGTGTGCAGTGGTAGGCTTCCTTTCCCCATCTTATTAACGGTTTAACACAGTCTAGTCGTTCTCGTAAAATTCGGTGCGATGGGGCCAAACCCGTCTGCCACAATTGTTCCAAGAGGACAAAGGGAAACAACGAATGCAATTACGACGCTGTTCCAAATCGTCGTGGTCCTGACAAGACTCCTGGTGCTCGACAGCGTATACCGAAGGATACGAAAGACGCTGATGAAGTGGGACCTGTACGTCGTCGTCGTCGTCCTCGGCGTGACATCTATTCTAGCAGCACAACAGACGGTCCTCCATCGGGTCCTCACGAACCTAGCACGAACGGCTCTCATACCAGCGCCACTTCATCTACAATGTCCTTACCCTCGCCCGATATTCTACCCACCCCTCTTGACTTTGATCTCATCTACAATGCAAACAGACCTCCAACAGTTCGCGCTGGAACCAACCAAAATACTCCCCTTGATGATTTGACACTCGTTGGACTTTTGGACAAGGCCTCTACCGCATGTGATCAGTCGGTTGCTTTACCCGCCGTTTTACCCCTTAGTCCTCTTGATCACGATGTGGACTTAAGTCATGCCTATATTACCACCTTGGACGAGAACAACAGCGAGGATGACTATTCCGGAGTCTCTTGTCAGCCTTCCGCTACCTTTACCCGTCAAATTTGGTGGGAGTCATTACTCTCGTTTTACATATCGCCCGACCCGGATCGCAAACAGAACCTTACAGCGGCTGAACGTGCCGTTTCAGCAAAGGGTATCACATCCGACATTCGCTTCCTTTTCAACACTTCAAATTACTGGTTCTCTTTCTTCCATCTTCCAACATTCAACTCGAATTATTTTGATCCAGTGAGGAGAGAGAGGATGCAACCGAGTTTAATCCTTGCTTTGCTTGCGATGTCTACCTTCTGGCAGAGTTCCGAGGACGGATTCGGCCAGTTTGGGAGAGAGCGGTCCCTTCGTTTCAGAGACGAGGCACAAAGTGCTCTTGACGCCAGCTTCAACGCAGGGTGGATCGACGAAACACTCGCTCAGGCTGCATGGGTATGGCTCTCCTCATCTCCATCTCACTATTGCTCAACGTAGTTTCAGCTTCTTGCTCTGTTTGAAGTCTGCGCGCACCCTTTACACTCTTCTGAACGCTCCAATTCCTCCATGGTTATGTTAGACTCCATTATCCGAAGTCTTTCACTCACTCTCGTCGATGCTGACAACCCTAAAACTACGAAATTCTCTCCGGGCGACGTCCCCGCCGTTCTCAATTCTTCACGAAATGAGTGGCTGTTTTCCGAAGAAGATTTTAATCCTCATATGCCCCCAAATAATGCTAAGCCTCCACGCGAGTCCCTTAGTGAAGCAGGGTGCTCATGTCGATCTTTGACGCTCATTGAACATGAGCAGGCCAGTTGCGAACAAACACCACTTTGGACTTTGACCCCTGCATGGAATGATCTCTGGAATGAGGCGGAGATCAGGAAGGAGTCGTGTCGCCGCTTGTGCTGGAGCTCAATGATTCTCGCCGCCGGCCATGTGTCCTATACGACAGCGCATCGGTCTGGTATTCTGAAATTATTCATATCTGATCCAGCCAATGTAAGATCCTAAACTTTGCGCTTTTCGAGAATGGCTGACACTCTTGCGCAGTATGCCCTTTTATTTTCTGGAGAGTCAATTGCGTATTCTCCCGCTTTGTCGTCTATCCATTCATCAAAGGACACTATCTGGGCGCTCCATGACCGTTCTTTCTTGTTGTGGCATGGTTGCTCTAGGATGCGCAACGATGGACGAGCACCGGATGAAGTCAAGGCCCACTTTGCTATCAAGGCATGGTTGGAGGCCGATATAATTGAAGCAGCGCTGAATAAGCATACCTGTCGCATTGAAAGACAATTCATATTTCAGGCCAGAGAGTATATCTTCAAGTAAGACCTTCATTCGCCCGCTTCCTTGTTCATCCTCGCTGAACTCGATCGCAGCACGAGGATGTGCATTTCTTACGAGTTTCAACGATATATCCCCCTTGTCTCGGCGTACGTCGCTTTCCTTGATCGTGCACCGTTCTGACTATGCATTGCTTTTTAGTAATGTTAGTGGACTATTCCATCGTCGCAAGGCAGAAGAATGGTGTAAGAAATAGCTTTCTTCCGGTGGCTCCGGGTTTATCGAAATTTGACGGATTGTTCTCCCACTGAACAGTAACTCATCAAGCGATCGTCGCGGAAAGATTTATGTGTGGACTTCATACTATCACAGGCAATTCGAAAAACCATTTAGGCAGGAGGCCATTCTATGTATTCTGGTTCATGGGCCAGATATCTCGGTGAGTGCGGTCTCGTTGAATGTCTGTCCTTCATGCATTAAACTCGCATTACAAGTGCACTGGGTCTATGGGAATGTGACAACACGTTAACAGTGGCAATGGAAGTGTGTAAAGCATTTTTGCCGGCTCTTGACTAGTCAGTGTAACCGATTTTCTTTTCGGTACTGTTCTCTTACCTCTCCTATCTTAGCTTGACAGCTTTGTGGCCTTGTCCCGGTAGGTGCAAGAAGTTTTCATTGGGCCGATTTCCGGTTCATATCCAAATTTAGAACAACGCTATCGTTATGAAAACCTGCGCGAAAGGCTGGCTAATGCTTGTTACCTTGCTGGAGTCAGTCCGCCTCCCAAATCAGGGGTCTCGCTTTCCTCTCCTATTCTATCTATATAGTTGTTGTGCCATCTGTAAAATCATTGTATTTCTATATACCGTAGGTAGCGACAAAGTAGCGCACCAGCAATGGACAAAGGGCTATAATTGGCGATCACGATCATAATTACATATATATATACCATATTTGGAAGTCCAATTAAAGACACAACGCCTTGGCACTTGACCTGGAACCACTCCAGAGTACATACCTAGCCACCATGGACGAACCAAATGGTCGACAGGTGCTCACACATCTCATTGATGCCCCGCTGAATACACAGGCGACATCTACCTCTACGTCTTCTCTCAAAAGAAGTGCCTCGCCATCTTTTGAAGGATGTGAGGGGGATTCTAGTCGAAAGAGAATGAAAGAAGACAGGAATTCTATACTAAAGGATGTCGATAACCATGATACGACTCACTCTATCATCAGCTCATCTCTATTAGACGATCTCTCTAGGGAACTTGAGTGTGGATGCTGTTCCGATCTAGTCTACAGACCTGTCCTTGTGAATCCGTGTCAACATTTCTTCTGTGGAAGGTCAATCATTGACAACATCTTTGTATTCTGAAATCAGCGCTAAAATTGCTTTCGATTGTAGCTGCTGTGTGCTATGGATCCGCGTGAGTATTTCACCACATGTTACTTCCTACTCTAAACAGTGGTACGCTACTCCTGACGATCTCTTTGATATGTCTGTATGAAGAGATCTTTCTCAAATTTTTATACGATGTGCTATCTCTTCTTCAGGCCTACTGATTACTTGTCTCAGAACGGCGGGACAAATTGCCCTGCATGTCGCGGCCTGTCCACAGTAGTCACTCCGTTCCGTGCTCTTCAATCTGTCGTAGATGCTTTCCTTCGTGCTGCTCCACACAAAGGTCGTACGGAACGAGAACGCCAACAAGCTGATGAAATCTACAAAGTCGGGCACTCAATCCGGGTCCGTACACATGTTCTTAACTCGTGTATCGATTGACTCATCTCCTATCAGATTCCGCCGCCCCGGGAGCCTTCCCCTGAAGCAGATCTGGAGGCGCCCGGTGATTTTGCGCGTCCTTGTCCTCACTGTGCCCCTGATAACCCTTACGGTTGGAGGTGTCCTCAGCCAATCCCTGATCCAGCCATTGACATAGATCACGCATGGCACTTGGAAAACGGTTTCCCGCCCGGTCATGCACAATGTGGTAACTGGTAAAGATTATATTTTAATCAACGTCAAAAGCAGCGCCCCGTGATCTCATCATGTTTCTCAGTGAAAATTTGCTTGCGACACATGCTCCTAGTACAACCACGAAATGCGACCTTTGTCAAGTCTATTTCTGTGGTATCGGCGTCCGTGACCGTTGCGTTGCGTTGCCCCTTCATGGACAGCAGCCTCATGGGTTGTCCGATGTTGGGGACCTTATCCTGACCTCAGATGCTTACGAATGCTTCAATAACAACCATGTGGAAGTAGAGATAGTGCTTGACTATATAACTAGCCAGGGGCTGACTCCTCCTCGGATTTATCGAGAGGCAAGTCCCTCGATCAATCCCAACTTGTACCGTTGACTCGCCATTTTCAGATTGTGACCCACATACAATCGCAACCCAGGGGATTTATGCCTCTCATAGAACGCGATCTCTTCTCTGATATGCATAGAGTTGTTCCTGGTATAGATCCAGACCCAGAAGCACCTCGCGTCAACGTGTGTCGACAATGCGCGACTGAAGTATTTTTTTGGGGATTCAAAGATTGGTGGGTCCGTGAGCGACAGAAAGGCTTTTTAGAAGAATCCGTCGCGAACAGGAAGGATTGCCCAGACGGGGAAGCGTGTGGACGACAGACCGATCACAGTAAGCTCAACATCCCTTGTTCTTAAGAACAATCTTCATTGAATCTACGTTCCCAGCCCATGCGAAAGAGTGTAAGTCCTCTTGTCTTGTTCGAAGTGACGACTAGAATATGAATGTTTTCTAGTCAATCACATCCTGCCAAGTAACGGGTTTGAACAGCTGGTCATCCCAGTAGAGCGCACGGCAGCTGAGTCAGAATCGCCGTTGGCGGAGGCAGGTCCCTCATCAAGACCTCCTTCCTCTCTCCCGCCAGGCCTAGTCATATCCTCCGTTCGCGATGTCCTCGAACCTCCAGAAGTCCAGAACATATCGCAATCGTTCTGGAATGTGTTTGACAGCGAGAATATGCTGAGGGTACATCCTCCAGCTGACGCATTCTCTTCTCAGAACTAGCATGACCCATTTTGAACGACTTTGACATGACAAATCACGACCTGTGACCTGTAATTTCTCTTAATTCTATACTTATTTTTACTCTATACATACATTGATAGAGGATTTAATGTTTTCAAACTGTTTCTCTTCTGAAGCACCGAATATGATCGTGTTAGGCCCTTGGAGGGGCTTATGATGTTTTGAAGTTTTAAGGTATTCATCACACTGCTCCGTAGCTCAAACCAAATTCACACCTACCACTTGCCAACTATCACATTGCCTCTGAGAAGTGTTAAATGTGGATTTCGACTCGTTGGACAACGTACAACAAAAATATCAAGCAAATACAGAGCTAAGCAAGCAATAACTAAATGAGAGATCCAAAGATAGAGGAATGTATCGTATGCCCAGCAAAGAGTAAACCAATCCACCCAACGTCCTGAAAACGAGAGAACTCGTGATATAAAATAGAAGCCTATGCTAATGCCATCATCCCTCCCATCATTGAGGGTTCTGCCATAAGCGCTTTTCGTAGACGTTCCTTGCGAAGCTGTTCGATCCGCGCCTTTCTCTCCTCAGGCGTCTCCTTCGGTTTCTTTTCGTTATTTTTCTTCTCGAGCTCCTGCCTTTCCTTCTGCCTCTGCTCCTTCTCCTTCTTCTTTCTCTCCTTCTCCATTTCCTTCAATTGCGTCGTATGCGCATCGTCCTTCTTGCGACCGAGAAGACGCCCCAAGGCACTACTACTACTGGATGGTGAGCGAGGCGACTCTGTGGAGGTCGTGGACCTTGAAGACGTCGTTGCAAAAGATATAACCGACTCGGCAGTCGGGACCCTAATAGGCGGTGGTGGTGGTGGTCGTAGAGAGGTCCAATTACCGTTGTAGGCTTGCTGTGGCCCCCTCTTTCCAGACTGATCATGCGCAAAGTAGCTCACTTGACCGGCATTAAATGGATCTGGGTTGTCGGTATCTCTGTGCGCGTATTCGTCGATGATACCAAGGTCGCTGGGCAAGTACAGGTCGGTGGATGGTGTAAGGGGGGTAGCAGGCGAAGTGAAACGACTGGTTGAGAAGGAACTATTGGATGATGAGGTCAGGGAGGGAGGGATAGACTGGATCGAGTCTGTGTAGATGCGTGGTGGACGGTTTCGGAGGGAAACATTAAGGCTGTCGTGTCTTTCCGCTAATCCATCAGAATGTTCTGAGTCCGTTGTCGTAGAGACAGATGCCGACAAAGACGGTGCAACAGAAGGTGAGAATGAAGAGCGGCTCGGACGATTGTTGTGTGCGGCATCAGGGGTGATGATCGAAGAATAGTGTTCTGCTAGCACATCATCACGATCAATGGTATAAGTCCTGGAGCCGCTAGCGTCGGGACCGGCGAAGTCAGCCAAGAGGTCAACAAGCTCGTGGATTTCCTGCTCGGTGTGCATGGAAACGATGCTGGTACGCCCACGACGTTGAGACTTTTTGTGCTTAAGGACCGGAAGAGGTGTGATTTCGTCCTCATTACTGCCGTCGTCGGTATTTACGACTGCAACTGCTGGGACCGGAGTGGGCTGATCATCCCTACTCTGATCGACCACGAAGCCTGAAGACGGCGAAATTTCACCATCTTCACTAGGGGTATCTTGAACGCTAGCAGTCACCAGCGTTTGGAGTTCTTGAGTGCTTGGGACACCCATTAGATCAGCGAGATGATTAAGATCCGCTAAACTTGGCCTCTTGGTCATGCTTGGACGAACCGGCTCCACATTAGGATGTTGCACTGATGCGGGTTGAGCGTCTACAAAGCCCACTTCATCAGTCATCCCTCCAGCTCCAGAGTAGCTCCAAATGAACAACTCACAGCGTCTCAAATCTCCAGGATTGCTCGTTGTAGAATCACTGCGCCATCGTCCCATGGAGCTTTGCGACCGAGGAGCGGGAGAGGTATGAGGACGTTGACTAGGGACATCTTTCCGCTCCCATGCTACATTGGTATCTCCTTGTGACCGTGTGTCTGCAGACAAAGATGAGTCTCCATCTATCTCCGAGCAGCTGATGTTAGATTTCAGACTCACTATATCCAGAAGTGCCCGAGGTCATTTCGCTGCCCATTGTGCGCCACCTCGCATCAGAGGTTCCCCGTGGGCGGGAAAATTGTTGTGCGTGCCAGTCGTTCCCAGGCCCACCTGGGCCGAGGCCATCATTCGCAGGACCACCTCCACTGGAGCCCGGTGGTTTACCACTGTCTTTATCGCGGCTACGCGTAGGTCGTTTCTGGGTGTACGACTAACGAGGAGAATGGATAAGGAAATTTCCAAGTCGGAAGCGATGGTGAGCTACTGACCATGACAGTTTTCAGTGCGCTGAACGAACAATAAATCCAATAGATGAGAAACGGTGTCATATACCAAAAACAACGTACAAACGTACCGAATTTGCAAACTACGACAACTGCACAACGTCGCAACCTCATAAACACCCACAGACGTCGAATTCGACAACGCGCGATGCATAGCATGCTTGACCAACTCCTCGAGATGTTTGAGTTCATAATGCGTCGAAAGCATCAACAATTGGCTCAAGACTGCCGGTGCATGCTGGAGCGGCGTGATGAGTGCCAAAGTATAAAAATACTGCAACAGTGCAAGCACGATCGGATACGGTTCGGAGAGCTCGAAAGCGCGGGACGTCAAACGCGGGTCGACGCGTGGTTCTTCGCTTGATGCGTTCCCACTGATCTCGGGCATGGGCAAGTGAGCGGGCGAGTCCGCACCGCCAGGAATCGACGCGAGCGCTTGGTTGACTTTGGCGTTGAAGAGCTTGCGCTGTTCGAGGAGCCATGGCCAGCGCTCTTCCAGGATCTTACGAGAACACGCGATACGCCTTCCATCCTCACAAATGATCTCAAAGTCCGCAACGACGCGTTCTTCTAGCGCAGCGAGCCCGAGCTCTTGCATCGCAATGTCTATTTTGAGCTTGGGAGGTTGGTACACTCCGAACGCTTCGAGATCGATGACGGCTACGTCGTCCCAGGAAAGTAGGCGGCGGTTATAGTCGTCCACGAGGTTCCCGTGTCTGTTTCCAAAGATGACGAACTTGTTTGCTTCTGCCCAGAGGGAGCCACGGAACCATGAGCCGGTCTCAATGGCCTTTCCAGGGTCAATGCGCGTCCAAGTCATAGTGGTAAGATCGAGGACCCAGATGGAGAAGGACTGGAATGAATGCGCGAGGTAGGTGCCTGCGATGATAAGGTGTGTGCCCAATACCGCGCCGGTGGGGAAGCGGAGGCCCGGGGGGAAGGTGCTTCCGGTCATAGCAGAAGACTTGTCCTGGATCGCGAAGTCTTTCTCGGGGAGAGGAGTGAAGACTTCAAGTTCACGTTTCACGTCAGTAAACTAAAGAGAAGGTATGTTTTAGATGTATATCGGAATGAGGAGAAAAGCACACACGCACGTTATAGTTACTATACAAGTATATGTCACAAGGATGCTGTTCACTAGGAGGTGCCGAGTATGGTAGATGTGTGAGGGCCTCAGTTGACGTGTATTCTGTGGCAGGGTTTGCAGATCTATCTCGCCCGAAACGTTGCCCAGGTGGACCCAAAGTGGATGTCGAGTGTGAAGCTCGCATTTCTTCCGTTGGGATGCGAACTGTCGTATGTGATGAAACAGCAACACTACGATACGTGCCACAATGGCGCGGATAATCGCGTCGTAGAATCCACGCGTTGGTAACGAGATCATAGACACACACGTCGTCCAGCCACGTGTTGTTAAAGTCTTGTCCCCCAATGATGAACAGTTGGCCAGCGGTAACTGAGGATAAATGGGCATAGCGCGCTCGCGGCAAAAGATGTTCCGGAACTGGTATAGACTGAGAGGCAGGCAACCAGTGTCGCGTATTAATATCAAAGAAGCGGACATCATTCAATACACATAGGTCCTCAGGGTTGATCGAGTCGGGTTGGTTACTCATACCGCCGAAGATTATCAATTTGTTGTTCCCTGAGGTGTGTGTCTGATTTGAGCGCGTCAAGGGCGGAGAAGAAGAAAATGCACTCACATGAATCCGCGCTATGGAAATATCGCGCGCGAGGAACGTCGTCGTCTGTTGATATGGGAATTTTTTCCCAGTTAAAGGATTCCATGTCGAACACATATAGATCAGACACCATTTTGCGTTCTGTGAAGAGTCTGCCGCCCTACGCATGGTCAGTCGCGAGGATAACACGAAACACAGTCGAGTAACTCACGAACAAGTACATTTTTGACCCTACGACGGTCGTTGAAGCCCCCTGAGTTAAGGTCAATCATGCATCAGGCTGAGGAGGGCGAAATTGACGTACGACGAGCTTTGCTGGGACATCACCGGTAGTTTTGCGGCAGAAAGTGGTGAGGTCGTTAATGGAATGCATCATGGTAAGAGGAAAGCGCAAAGGCGCTATGGGAGAACGGAAAATGAGAGAACGTCGGAGGTATGGATTATGGATCCTTGAAATTGATCCCAGTTGTTGATCGATTTTCTTTCGGCAAAACCCATAAACCACCGCCTGCTGTGTACATTGAATTGATATGGAGAAAACTCTTTCCACAGAAAGTATCTTGATCCACAGCGCCCTCAGCCACTAGTCCACCGTCTCCGTGCATCGCCGTTGGCACTCCACTGCCAAGACGCGGAGCACGCCCATTGCAATTGCTTGTACAACGACTCCCATTGCACTGTACATAGCAAGCCCAAACCAAACTTACGCACCCCTTGCAATTGTTTTTTGTGACATTTCTCTCGGGTTCTTCAGGGGAGAAGTATTCCAATTTAGTACACATCTCGACGTATCAGTGCCTACGACGCTACGAATGTCGTCGATGCCGATGTACCATATGCAATAAAAGTTTATCTGGAATTCTAGAATCGACACTCGGTACCGCACATGTGTGAAAACTGCGTTCATCGGCAGGGATTAAAGTTGTCGTCCGCCAGGGGCGCGCGCAGGGGCGGAACCGTTGGGACATCATGTGAAGAATTTCTAAAGATTTACTGACAACTTGGTAAGAGCAAGAGTAAGTGGATCGCTGACGATGAGCGCTCTGCTACATGCTCGTGACTCCGTCCATCATCAGCTCAACCTTGAGACGAATCAGTTCATTTCCTCCTCGTGTCCCCCCACTCTTCTACTCAACCACCATGGACCTCGAAATCGATCCAGATCACCTCAAAGTCCTCCCACACCATCAGTACGTAACCGCCGATGGCATCTCCCCGTCTACGGTCTCCCCTTCCCCAATCGACCAGTTCCGCACATGGTTCAAAGATGCCGTGGAGGGCGGTAAAGTTCAAGAGCCCGAAGCCATGTCCCTCAGCACATCGACTCCCGAAGGCATTCCCTCTGCCCGCATGGTCCTTTTCAAGGAACTTGACCACCGCGGCTTTGTGTTCTTCACCAACTACACATCGCGCAAATCCCAGGAGATCTTGGCAAATCCGCATGCCGCATTGGTGTTTTACTGGAGGGAGGTGCACAGATCTGTACGTGTTGTGGGTCGCGTGGAGAAGTTCAGCCAGGAAGAGAGTGCAAAGTATTTCCATAGTCGGCCGGTAGGCAGCCAGCTCGGTGCATGGGCGAGCAAACAGAGCTCTGTCGTTGCTGAGGGGGAGGTACACCAGCGTCTCCAGAAGCTCGAGCAAAAGTTCGGACAAGATGTGCCATTGCCAGAGTTCTGGGGCGGCTGGAGGGTAATACCCAAGTTTGTGTCGATTTTTTTACTTTACTTCTCTCAGAAATATCTTGAAGCACAACTGACTATGATTTAGTGAGGTCGAATTTTGGATTGGAAAACCGTCGCGTCTGCATGATCGCGTCCGCTACCTCCGTGTCCCAGGTACAACCGATGACGATCCAGAATGGAAGATTGAGCGACTCTCGCCATGATTCTATTTTAAATTGTCGGCTATCTGTTTGCAGCGTCCGTATGATAAATGGTAAATGTACCTGAACAGATGCATAGAATGCATGTGGGCCCCGGTTCTTACTGACCAAAACTTGATTTCAAACCAAATACCTGTAATTAGAAGTAGATGAAACTAGAGTCGGATGCCACGACTGTCCAGTTGCAAAAGATTTGCTTGACGGTACCGAACTGTGAGGCTCACGCCACTGATTTTCAAAAACATTGAAGCTTCCATATGTATCTAACGAACCATGTGCTCTCAACATGCGCATCATGGAAGATCCAGAACTTCTTTGACAGCTTGTCGGCTCTGCTAAAAACAGACAAGATAAAACTCACCCCAAGAGACTTGGTTTCTGGTGACCCCTCTCGATGAAAGATCAGTAGTAAGAATGCACTTGGCACGGACTAATCAATACTATTAAACATCAAGCTCCTGAAGCTGTTCAAAAGATATCACAAGATCAAGCTCAAACCGTCTGACCCTGCGCAGCCAACCAGCACGCCCTTGACCTTGTCTCAAACGCTTCCTTCATCCCTTCCTCATCCCCCTTCACCCAAAACTTCGCAGCATCGCCCTGCAACGCCCTCCCAAATGAGAACGTAAGCGGTTGAAGCCTCGCAAGCGGACTCTCAGGTCGCGCCTCGTTTATCAATTTATTCGCTGCGCGTAAATACGAAGTCGCGACTGGGGCCGGCAATCCACCTGTACCACATGTAACGTAAGTTTAGCGATCTTTACACGACGAGTGCCGGAAGTGACAAAGGAGATCTTGTCGGAGAAATATCGTTGCAAAAGACGGACGTACCTGAGAGAAAGAGGGCACCAGGTACTGCGGATGGTACTGAGCGGGAGATCGTTGTGACAGTCGCAAGTGCGACATCTTCGGGCGTCGCAAATCTCCTTGAAGGGTGCTTCAGACCAGGCTGAGGAAACGACGGTTTAATCAGTGACCCTACAATAGCACCGGAGGACATCATGCTCAGTAAAAGTAGACAGAAACATATTGACTCGATCGCACCTTCCAACAAAACTCCATGGATCCTGCACCTCTCATAAATCCTCGCAATAGCCTGCTCATGTACCCACGCGCTCCTCGCCAGATCCGCATCCTCCGCGAATTCTACATCAGGCTCAACGATCGGGACAAGCCCCGCCTGCTGGCTCACCGACGCGTACTGCGCCAGCGTCTCCGCATGTGCGTCGAGTGCAGCCTCTGAGGGCAGACCCCTCTCCACGCTTGTGCACGCGATCGGCACGCGCCACTTGGAGAACCGGGCCCCGGCTATCCGTGCGGCTTGGAGCTTCTCGAATAGCCCGTCGAGCCCTTGCACGATGAATTCGTCATGGTAATTTGGGAGCGGGCGGAGCTCGCCGTTTGCGCGGACACCCACGATGATGCCTTTGGAGGTGAGCAAAGGGCCGAGTTGGAAGGATAAGAGCGTCTCGGAGTAGAGAATGACACCAGAAATGTAATCTGTGCAGGAGCGGATGAGTGGCTGCGGACAGGCAGGATGACGAGGGACACTGACCACTTGAGATCGCATTATAGGCTGCCTCGCGCCATTGCTTTCGTTTTTCTTTTGCTTCTTCGTCTGTCTCCAGCTTGGGTTTGCCTGTCCCACCAGCTGCGCCGTGCAATACAGCTGCGATATCGCCAGGGGTTTCGTCAGTAGCATAGATACCCTTGCCACGGGGATAAACCAAGGCACGCGCAGTGGCGATGAGGTCACTGGCGACAGCAGGTGAATGGAACGGGTATACTAAGACGTCGCGGGGTTTGTGGTCAATCTCAGTTGACAGATCAGGCATGGCAAATAGATTTGCTGGATCGCTGTAATTGGTTACAGGTGAGTGGAAGGAGTCGGGGAAAACGTCGTACTTGTTCTCGACCGAGGGTGATGGGTCTGGTGTAGTGAAGAGGCTGGTAGTTGTGCTATCAGTGATTTCAACTTCTAATGACATCCTTTCAATCGATAATGCCCCGTGAAACAAAGAGCAATGCCGGATAGTACGATATGGAAAGAAGCATTCCAAATGAAACCTCTGTTTCGCACGTCTAAGAGTCACAGGACTTGTTTTCTAGTGTGGTTAAGACGGTGCACCGAAATCAAACCAATGATCAATTGGTCACTTTGTGCTTGATATCCAAGAAAAAAGATAGTCATTGCCAATAGAAAACCTTTTGGGTATGCCTACGGTTTACCGGCTGAAAAATAGCTAAGGCACGGCGTCAAGTGCATTAAATAACTTCCGAAATTTAATTAGAAAAAGCGACTTACTCTTAAATAAAGTATAAAATGATTAGGAGGAGGGATTTGTACTTGTCAACAGTATTATTCGGTTTCTTTAGTAGATTTGTCGCCAATAATTGTCTTCTCTTCTGGAGATAATGTCAAAAATTCTGCTTTCTTCCTCGCGGCCCATCTACGCGGCTAGCGTGATAGAAAGCATTGAGTGATTGCTATGAGTATGTCCGCTATATAGCTGTAGGAACGCACCGCTTGGAAGACATGCTCATGGTCACCGAAATCATAGAAAAAGACGGCGTAGAATGTGATGCCTACAATTCCTTCCTTCAATTTCATCGGATTGTTTTAATATCAAACAGATACATGCCTGGTATCACTGTCCATGAAAGCGAGCGTACTAAGGTATAAAACCATGAGGGGCGAAAGTCCTCTGGGTCGTGTCCAGGCCGAGGTAATTTGTGCACTTTCGAAGACACTGTCCTTACATCATGTCGCGGACGTAGAATATTGGTTTTCGACGACCGAATTACACCACGAAATAGACTAGATAGCATTGAAGGAGGACACAAAAAAAGGAAGCTTAGTTTTTGTGCCGTTATTGTGCCATATTGTGTCGGGAAAGGGCCGGAAGTCTCCGACCATGCCATTCTGGTCCTCAACTCTTCTACAATCAAGCACTCAAAGTTAATCGTTAAACTTTCATAGTTTGTTCTACATACAGAAAGAGATCCACTTCCAAATGCCATCTTCTGCTCTGGAGACAACCGAGAGATTGAAACTCCTTTTCTTAAACATGCGCAAAGCGTGCCAAGCTCCAGAGGCCAAGGAACACGAGGACTTGGTGGAGCGTGAACAACGCTCCGCGGCTAAGGAGGCCCGCTTCAATGACCTATTCCGAGATTTGCAGTACGTTGAGGAAGGCTTGGAAAATATCAAAGCGAATCAGCTGACGATAGACAAAGAAACAGGTAAGTTGCATCGAAGATTTGCCGGCGGTGTGTTTACTAGGTGGAAGGACAGTGTCACCTGAAACTGTTGAGAATACCATGAGGATTGCTGAAATGGGACGTCAGGCTCAAGTGGCACATGTTGTTGCGCTCCTGGAAGGTAGGAAATTTTCACAATTGAGATGTACGGATCAATGCAGAAGCATTAAGACCATTCAGAGTGCTCCGAAAGACACAAGCAACAAAACATCGAGATCTTGAGAGCCATGAGGCGTGGTGCCGCAGAACCTACACAATAATGTGACAGTTTGATGCCTGACCTTGCGACATTCGAGCTGATTGTCACTCATTGCAGATCGCAATGCCATCCTCGAGGTAGCAAAGGTTCATCTGTGCCTTAAAAAAAGGGGTTTTTTCTCGTCTGGGGAAATGGTGCAAAGCTGTCATACAGAAAACAGTACAGCTCTTCAGGACCATTGAATGCCGGGACGGCTACGTGGCCAGAGTAAAAGATAGTCTAATTATGACCTTGAAAAGAGCAGACACATCTGTCAAAAGTCTAGCACTGAGCATATGGCATTCAACCTGTGTGAGTAGTCGCTATTACTATTATGGTCACATTGGACTTTGTTTATTTTCTCTCTTTCCAAGTCCAGATGTCAAGGTCAAAAGGTGTGGCGTTACATAGTATTTTGCGTCGTCTGACAAGTCTCATCACGTTAAAAAAGAGCTGTCTTAATTCTGATGTGTGGGGGCCAACAATCCAATCAAGAGATCACAATAGATATGATAACCAATCTTTAATACCGTGTTCTCACAGGCACGAAAAGGGTGCACACATAGTACATCGCTTTCCCAAAGCGGTGAAACCAGCGATAAAAGATGAACAGACCGTCCAGATTTGTTCTCGTGAACACTCCATCGTGACCATTCAAGCCGTGAGTGTTACAATCTTACAAGATTCCATTTTCGCGAACATGACGCGCCCTTAATCCCGTTCCATGTTTTGGATTGCCCTAGTCTTGTATAAAAACTAGTACGTCTTGCTAACACAGCCAAGCATTTCTGCCTAGTTGGCTCCCCAACATGAAACCCGTTCCACTCTATGTATCCATTTTGGCCGCTCTGACCTCTTCTTTGCCTGCACATGCGTGGTTCCGTGTCGCTTGCACGGCACCTCTTGTATCAGGTTTGTTTTATCGATCATATACGATTTCACTATTTGATTAGTCTGGGCAATTGAGAACGCGTCGACCCTGTTGCCAGCCCTAACTATAACCCATCAAACCATGTTCATGTATGTTTTGCACTCATTATTTCTTTTCTGCCTAACTTCTCAACGTCCCTCATATAGACGGTTCACGGTTCCAGCAGTAAGTTGCTAATGTCCATAGACCAGGGTCAACCTAAGTCCTCAACATTGATAGATTTCGCCCGAAACAGTACTTTTGATACCCTCCGTGCCTCAAGCTGCACGTCGTGCCTAGTTACCCAGGTAATTAAAAATCTGATCTTCAAGTGTTGTCCTCTCATCTGGGATACCAGGATAACTCAAATTATTGTATGAATTTATACTTGAGCCTGGAGATCCTCTTGATAAACTGCGTAATTCAGGGTTCCCAAAACTCTATTTCCAAGATCCCGAGACCAAACTTTTCGAACCTGTTGGAAATGGAGGTAATGATCTTCTTCGAAGATTGATACCAAGCTGATTGTATATATCACAGGGCTCCTTGTATATTATCAAAACCGTGGCGACGGTGATAAGTCCAATGGGGGTCCAGGTCTCAAGGCATTTCCCCCTGGGTTCAAGATGCTAAGTGGCAATCCTGCAGCTCGTTCTCAGAAGTATATACCACTTCCTTTCCTTGATGCCCCCATTCAAACATGTTTCCAGGTATCCCCCTGGAGAAGGTTCTCAGGGAGAACTTCGTGAGAGAGCCGTATTCTGGTCTTGCCTTCGCTATACAACCTCCAATCCAGGTTATGACGGTGCGTGTCAACATTAGCCATGGGTTCATCCTGCCTATATGTAAAGTAGGCTATGGTTTCCCAACCACCGATTGCGAAGCAGGTCGGTATCTTAAAAGCGTCTTCATCGCTAGGATAGTGCTTATGACGTTGGATCTTCTGTGACAGGCTTGAACGCCCGTATTCATATGCCAGGTTTGTCCAAATACCTCAACTTGGGAAACAATCCAACCTCATGATTCTCTAAAAAGCCTGTTGGGATGGCGTGGTGAGTATCTCATACATTGTAAGCATTGAACAAAAATTCAATTCACAAGAATGTTGATACTCCAGACCACATGTCGCACGTAGCATATCTTTCTCAAATAGATAATGGTGTCTGTCCTTCGACTCACCCCGTCTACATGATGAAGCTCTTCTACGAGGTACTTGTAGGCACAATATTCAAAATCTAGTTGACCAAGTTTTTTTGACTAGGTGACATGGGATGTCCACGCGTTTGCTTCTAGGTGGAATCCTGCGGTCGACAAGTGGCCATTTGTCTATTCCACCGGGTAAGTTGAAATGATATCCGTATTGTGAATCGATGACCAATATGCTTGCTAGTGATCCAACTGGTTACTCGTGGCACGGGGACTTCCAAAATGGCTGGGACACAACCGCATTGCAGAACGCCATCGATAATTGCAACAACCCCAATGATGAAACAGGTCAAGGTAGGGCCCTGCTTTATTGCATATGGTGTAATGCGCTTAGTTCTATTCAGGGGTGACAGAAGCTTGCTCGTATCTGACAGTAGTGGAAGCAGATGTTGCTAATGAATGCAAGATCTCGCCTGTGGTTTCTGAGCAGACTGATGGAGTCCTCTCCCAACTTCCAGGGTGAATTAGCCATTGATTGTGTAAATCGATAGTAGTTCCAGCTGACCACCTTCTTCTAGCTGCAACCCCATCCAAGCTGGACCTGGAGATGCAATTTTATATTCGGATTCCGACTGTCCTTTTTGATTTTTGATGTTGTAGTTTGAGTCGTTTGTGATCGAGTTTACACACGGACTTTTCTGTCATATTGGCTTGTATTACTACTATCTTCTAGATAGATTTCTGCAGGATATACCTATGAATCTCCAGTAACGAGTCCAATCAAATATGTGATCCCATACCAGACCGTGCGCCACGGGTCATTAAAAGGCCATGTGGCTGTGATTATGAGGCAGTGATGTTCACCTTTCATTTCTCGCCAGTGTCATGCATGATGAATGCTTGAATACACGGAAAATATCCAGTATGTGTCCGCAAAGATATTTGCTTGGATGTTGAATCGAGAAAGGATAACAGGGATGGAATGTATAATATTCAATGTCCGATTATGGTTGCAGCGCTTCCCGATAATATTGGTAATACAAATTTTTTGGTGACGAATCGTCACAAATCTCGGAACTTCGCCACCGCCACTCCTGACATGAATGAAAATAAATATTCACCAAGCGTGACCTACCTTAACCACCGCTGTGTAGAATTTCAAAGAATTTCGATATCTCGGCGGAGATAATTAGGGATAATTCCGGTAGTTTTTGGACATTTCTCTCACCTTCCGTCAACATTCGTGAGCACATAGGGAAAGAAACATCATAAGGTTTTGGTTTTGGCAGATGAAGCCCAAGCACGAGGGGTACTGTCATGCGGCGATCGATGGCACGCAATGACACAATTCAAAATCTGGCACGAGGTACCATCAATATGGGCTATCATTTGACATGCGCTGGCTCTGACCATGTTTCAGAACAATTTGACTGACCGGGGCAGAGGAAGGCAGCTTGGCAGCTTGTATCACTGACATCATCACGGGAATTTTATTTTCAAGAAGCTCTATCATCATCGTCCTCAAGTCAAGAAAAGTTTTATGTGAGTTCTGGGGGTTCATCTAAATTTGGGAAATAATACCGCGTGATGCTTTCGATTGCTCTCAAACTTCTTCAAAACTCCATCAAGACGTAAATCTGCTGGGAATGGTCTACTACTTTCCCAAGTTCATAAGCAACATACGCTGCGGAGCCGAGGATCGACGCAAGTGTGGCACATGGCTGTCAACATTGTCGGGGCGGACCGGCGGAAGGCTCTTTTTCCTAAATTGTGTCCGTGCTGCTCTTGCTGGCCTTTTCGTTTCATGACCATTCACGGGTCTATGCTCATGGGTCAGAAGGTCTATCATGTCCCTTCTCAACGACATCAGCTTGTCATCAGCAGATAGATTTGGCTTAACAAGTTCTCTCTGTGCTTGAAGCAGACTGGATAGACTGAATCCGGCTGAATTTCGACTCATATGGTGTAACAGGTGCTTTCATGTGGGCTTCCTCTGGAATTGGTTATCTTGCTCGAACAAAAGCGACTGCACTTCCCTTGCTACACAATGCATCTCCCTCTCTTCGTTGCAGTTTCATCACTTGTTTTTTTGGTTTCTGCTGCCAAAAATCCCAAGCGCGGTCTCGCATATGCGGAGAGCGACATTACAAATGATATTCATCTCGCCGCCCAGAGTAATAGCGTCATCTCATGGCAGTACAACTGGGGCACATCGCCACCCGATTATCTTCAACAGTCCGGCATCCCCTATATTCCAATGCAGTGGGGAACCGGCGGGGTCGAGAATTTTGCAGCTGCCGTCCTGGCATCTGGCGCAAAGACTATATTTGTAATTCGCCTGAAAAGCTTGCTCGAGTCCTTGTGGTGCTTATTATACGTCCGCGACAGACTTTCAATGAGCCTGACTTGGGGTCACAATCTAATATTGAACCAGCAGTGGCCGCACAATTATACAAGCAATATATTCAGCCACTGTCTGCGCATGGTATCCGGTTAGGTGCTCCTGCTGTTACAAATGGTCCGATGGGAAGACCTTGGCTTTCTTCATTCCTTGCTAACTGCACGGGATGTACTATCGACTTCGTCCCTTTCCACTGGTGAGCAGTGATCACATTCATTGAACCCGAAGGTCTGAGATTTGAATTGTATAGGTATGGCGAAGGGATCGGAAGTTTCTATGATTACATCTGGCAAATGCATGGTCAATTTCCTCAGTATCCCTTGTGGGTAACGGAATTTGCTTCCACGTCAAGCAATGACACTGGTGAGCTCAATTATTTTTTGAAGTAGGATCTGCACATCCACTGATACCCCTTAAATACATTAGAGGTACTTGACTTTCTTACTTCGACCATCAAGTACATGGATTCGCTCGACTGGATTGAGGGATATGCCTGGTTTGCATTTTTCGTGAGTTGCACACAATTCGAATCTCAAATATCAAGCCAATTTCCGTCAACCAGCGAGAAGATGGCACATCTCATTATAGTAAGACGACGTTCTTTGGTTGTTGCTGAACAAGTTTCTAAAATGAACCTCTGCTGTAGACCTTCTTGATGAAAATGGACAACTCAATGCGCTCGGTCAAGCATACATAACTGGTTAGATAGTCGCGTACTCTGTGTATGCAGTCAAGGTCAATTTTACCGATCCAAGCATAACAGACGCGTGAGGTATCCGGCATTAATCATATGATTCCGTCACAAAGTATGTATAATAAGTGAAGTCAGGTGGCGCAACAGTGCGTGCATGTCATATGAGCTTCGTTTGCATAGGCAAAAAACGGATGTATTGTCGAAAATAGTATTGCATCCGAGTGAATGGCATATGTACAGAAGGTGAAACGTTGTCGCCTGGAGCTTCAAAACAATCTTCTCGATCATGTGAACCGGAATTCAGTCAACGAATAATATGTTTTGGACAACAGTCAAGTCTTGGCACCGGAAATTCGGGCCTATTTACTGCCTGCTATATGCATCGCTATATATAATCTCGGAAACATTCATATGGTGATGCCTTCCAAATGCCTTCCTCCGGACCCAGCCAACTTCTCTCTGTCAAAAAAGGATTCATTACTTCCGCCGCTTGACAAGCCCTGAGCACGCCTTGAAGCTTGTAACTCAGACACAGTCACCCTGATAAGAGATCTATTGTTAATACACCATTTGTGAACAGTTGGGAAAGATGCTTGTGCTGCCCGTATTAGAACGGAGTTCCGTGTGGTATTCCCGCTGTTTTAGTGGGGGGTTTTGGGGACTGAATGAAAGTGGCCAAACACCTTGGGGGGTTTCACTGTATGATCACGTGAACTGAACCCAACAAAATTTTCGTCATTGCGAGTTCGGCCAGTCCTCGACGACGTGTGCACAGCCACCAAATAGGGAAATGTATTCGTTCTACGACGAACAACAGATCCTATCTACCTAACGAAAAGTAGTCTGATTGTTAAAAACATTAGACTCTGTGGCCCTCGTGTTATGTTTCAAGAAACATGAGTTGAGTGGCCGGATGTCACGTGGCCGTGAAGAAGAACGCGTTTGAACTTTTGAACTGAGCTGCGACGGTCAACATGGAGGACAGCAGACAGCCCAAGCCTGCTCTAATCACTCCCTCAGCGTCGCCTCCTCATTCCCGCTCTTACTCTCAACCACACCGCATTCCCGACCAACCGTCACCTACAAAACGTCCGCGTCTCTCACCCCCTCGTCAAATCCAGCAGCGTGCCTCATCTTCATCTCTTGCTCAAAACGAGACATTCAACTTCCACAGAGCTCGGGAAGAGTCTGCCATGCGCCTGATCGATGTCTGGGCCGGCCTCGCGGAGCGGTACTCGCGACGTTTGGATGAGGACGACATTATTGATATCACAACGGGAAAGGTGGTCAAGGATCGAGGCATCTTGCGCAGCTCGCAGACTTCCTCTGTGGGAGCGTTTGCTGACCCAACTCCAGAAGATGCGGAGGACGAGCTTGAAGAGGATGAGGAGGACGATATTGATGAATTGGACTCCTTTCCAGCATTCAGTGACATGGAAGCACCGCTACCCGCCGATCTGCGCTCTCGAGATGCTCAGGATCTTGAGGAGTTCTTGGAGGCTGAGCAGAGGAGAAGAGAGATTTATGGAAGCGAAGCAGATGAAACCGAAGGTTCAACCTCCGAAGGTCAGCCAGAAGATGCTATAGAGGAATTCGGGCGTGCGATGTCTCAAGTGGACTTGGAGGGGGCCCAAACACCTGAGCCTCAAGAACCGATATATGTCGATTCTGGGTCTGAAGATGAACTTGGTGGATGGGATTGGAAAGAGGCAAGCACTCTTTATCGTCTTCCCAAAGAGGACGACAACGACAGCGAAGTCGACGTCGAAGTCTTGAAAAATGTAACACAACAGACACAGATGTCTCCCGAAGTCCCATTTCCTCCGTGGACAAGTCCAATAACTCTGCCACGGCATGTTTCCAACCAACATCAACTACAGACACCTCCCCAATCTCATTCGTCAGTTCCATCTGCAACTCCGGACGACTTTTCAGATTATCCCCCACCTACCTCTTCCCCCAGATCTTCCCCCCTGCCTCGATCTTCCTCTCCATTCAGCCAGTATGACTCCTCGCCTATCCAATCCCGGCCAGCTGCTCGGGGGCGGAAAAAGTCTATTTCCGACAGAAAGCGGACTAGCCCATCTCAGGCGGCTCAACCTAAGCACCCGTCGAACCCTATCTCTCATCTGGACCTGTCAAAAGCGTCTGCAAAGCCTCTCATCGAATCTAAGCATGTGTTTCAGACTCCTTCCAGTTCATCAAAGGCTCATTCCTCCGACTCTGCCTCGAAAAACGCGAAGAAACAGTCGAGGATGACGTCTGTACAACCAACCAATCGAACCAAGGAGAAATCCAAACAAACTGTTTCCGACGTTGAAGTACAAACGCGTCGACACACCCCTTTTCAAGTGCCCTCACAAAGAAGGAATAGTGTGTCCAGGGAAGAGGAAATCAAGCCGAAACCACGTCTAACCGTGAAAGCCAAAGGAAAACAAAAGGCGACTATTACCGACGAAAGGGACACATCATCTCAAGAGGACTTAATGCGACAATCCCCTCCACCCCTTGCTTCGAAATCGGGTTCATCGCACAGTCAATCTTCACGCTCCATTCTAAATTCCTCATTAGCCTCCCGAGCTGAGCCTTGGCTTGATGACGTTGGCTCGTCATCCAGAAAATCAAAACCGAAATCGCTGGAGACGAGACAGGGACCGATATCAGGGGGAAAGCGGAAAAGGGCTGTGTCGTCAACTGAAATGGTGGAAGAAACTCCAACATCGCTTACAGAACCTTCAACCGAGGATATTGAAAGGCAGTGTTTCAGATCTAGGCGTCGATCTACAGATGCTTCTGAAAAACCTAACATCATACAGGGTACGGTTTTGTCCCGTTTAAATACGGAAGAATCACTCATAAATCTGTCTTTCTCCGCAGATACTAGTTCAGGACATAGGCAGAAGGATAAGCAAAGTATCCAGCGACGACTCCCTTCTGCAGAGTCTAAGTCCGATGACGCCTCCCAAGAGGAGGAAGTCGAGCAAGGCCAACGGCACTCTAGCCGTGCGCCTTCTCGTTTCAATACACCACATTATTCATACCCGCCACCATTATACCCACCTCATCCCCCGCACGACCAGCAAGGTCCCATATATACCCCACTGCACGATCCCCGTGCCCAATACATCTTCACACAGGCCATGCAGCAGATCTTCGCCCTCGGAAGCGGCGCCTGGGGCCTCCCTCCTCTTCCCCCTGTCCGCGGTTCGACACCTTTCACACCGAAACATCACCGCCGCCAGCACGAAGACCATCCGCCACTACACATATACTCCACGCCCATGCATCATCCACACCCCTACCCGTTTTCGTACGATCCCATGTTGTCCCATGCGACGCTTCCGCCCTCGTCGCCCGAGGTGCTTTCGTCGTCGCCGAGTATGAGGGGTAGTGGTATGCAGCCTCGGAGGAAGTCGCTTGTCGAACGGAGTCGGTCCAGAGGGAGGAGAGTCTCCTTTAGAGAGGAGGAGAGCGATATCGATGCTTCGAGTGGCCCAGACGCATATAGTGACGGAGCTCTTCCGCCTGTCAGGCGGAATGAGAGTAGGTCTGGGTCACAAGAATGCAGGAGGAAAGGGAAGGGGAAGGATAGTGCGTACGATGAGCGTTTGATGCCAGATTCAGGGGCAAAGCCAGAGCCTACGTCTACGCCTCATGTTAAGAGGAAACGAGGACGACCACCAAAGAGACATCAGACGCCAGGTCCTAGTTCTCGTGACAAGGACTCACCACGAGACATTCGGCGAGCACACTTTGCTCATCAAAACCGAATTAAGTCTCGTGCCTAGGGGTCAGGTAGAATTATCAGCAACGTATCTGCCTTTTATATTGTGTTTCCGTGAATAACAGTCCGGTTGATGCGATTCTATTGATTTTCATGGTCTATCCTATGGTTTTGACTTTGAGCTGTAGTTGTTCGTCCACCATATGTAAACACCTCAATCTCGTTTGATCTTTGATTCAGAAGCCTGAATTAATCCAGAACAACACGGATGAATTTTGAGCGTTTAATTTTGCTACAAATGGAATTATAATCCGAATGTACAAGCTACAGATACAATCCTGACATAAAGAGCATAAAGAGCATATTGAAATAGATGAAACAAGTGAGATTGATGCCATAATGACATAGTCATAGAAAACCGCTCTCCTGGAAAAGCCGCGCCATTTTCTCATCCTCGCGTTGTCTCGGCTCCAGCTCCGTACTCAACTCCCAGAACCGATCGCTCCATGCCTTCGTATTACTAAAACGACTCAAGGATTCCTTGATCCAAGTCTGAACAGAAGTGATTGGTTGTAGGTTAAATGGCTGAGCTTGCCAGCGCGTGATATCAGTGATGACCTCAAACGCTTTCTGCCGTTTGCGAAAGTTTACAAGCCCGCCTGGCAACATGTCGGCGTTACCATCGTGAATGAATTGTAACGCCGAAAGGAAAACACCTGCAACACGCGAATTAGGAGGATGAAAGCAGATATAACGTCTTAAAGGCTCACCAATGAAAGGAACACAAGGTGGATCCACTCGTTCCATAAGTTGTCGGTATTTCTTCACGCTTTTGGTACATTCGATAGTCGATTCACAAGTAGTGAATTGCTCCATGCTTTGCTGACCAACTAGTTCCCAGGTCCGTTTGAGCCGGTGAATCGGCTGTGTGGTAAGCCCTGAGGTGATGGCGAACATGGACGAGAAGTTGTTGAGAGTCCGGCAGCACTAAAAAGGGAGCCTTGAGTGAGCTTAAAAAACAAAGATTGGTTGTACTGACATCTGCTACGCTAATAAAATATTTCACTATATTAGCTCGCTTGCGTGCATCTTCCTTGCTAAGTACACATTCGGCCACCCAATCCGCGATCTATGAACATCCTTGTTAGCAGAGAATTTTAGCCATGAGTGACAAAATCACTCGATTGCTCATCTGTATAACATTTGCAATATTGTCCACGTTCTCGGCCTTCTGTTCTCGGGCTCGCTGCAGGCACTCCAAGGATTTGATCTTCCGATAAAGGTTACTTTCTATGAGAGTCAGTTGACGCGCTAGTTCAAGTGGCTTAATGTCTGTAAGTTTCAACATTTTTGTTGTCCTCGGGTACAGAGGCGGAGGTGGTGGGCTCCGCATAACAACTTTAGGTGTTTTGTTGTCGTTTCGAGCCTGGAAACAGCATAGGTACAATACATTGAATAAAGAACACAGCCGACCTACCAGACGCTCAATATATACTAAAACTTCCCTCGCTGCTCCGACTCGTGAGACTTTATCTGATGAGATAAACGCTTTCAAGCGTCCTAGGATATGAAGATCTTCCGTCTCGAGTATGCTGTCATCTTTGAGAATTGTGATAAATGCGTTAATCACTCTGTGAGTGTCTTCAATACGTCGGTCTTGTCAACAGAAAGAGGGCTGACCGTAGCTGGACAAGCTGTTGCTTGTGTCGCTTCCAATTTTCCAATTCATTGGGCGTCAGATCAGGCGGTGGCTCTATACGAAATCTCGCAAAAAGAAGATTGGTTAACTCGTTTACGGTCATAAATGACTTGAATGTCATCAAAAATGCTCGATTGAATAAGGTATCTATATGACAAAATTATGAGAGTGAGTCATTTAGAAGCTAGTCGCGGCGACGTACCAACTTTGTCATGGGCTGTTAGTCGTTCAACCAATGCTGGCAGCGTCCCACCTTTTACCGTGTTGTCATGGGCAATCAAGAGATCCTTTTTATTATAATTTGAGCGAAGATACCACGGCTCAAAATCTAATGTAATTCTGTTTCCATACCCATCCAGTCTCGCCTTTGATTCTCCTTCATCCTCCGAAGGAAGAGGTGCATTGCTAACGGAATTATAAGCCCTCGAGGACTCTAGTGTTTCATTGGTGTCACTATTCCTGTCATATTGCGCCAAGACCGTAGGAGCATTCTTGCGAACCTTGGTCCCGAAACTATCCTCGACAATTTTGGTAGACAAGGGGCGACGAAGACTGAGTCGGGACATTCGCCACTCAATAGATCCATTATAATTGCCCAAAGATAGCTTAGCCTGTTCACGACCCAGAGAAAAAAGAGCACAGAGAGTCTCCAACAAGACTGTCATGTTGGCGGTTAGAACAGAAGCTAAGGTTACTAGACGATTCCACACGTGATTCCTCCGTTGACGATGCTCCGAGATATGACACTCCGGCACTGACTGCAGTGTGAGGAGAAAAACCGAGGTGTCGTCGTTTACCGCTTGTGTGACCGCCTCGAGCTTCCGAACAAGCCGTTGGGCAGACTTGATCGTGAGACCGTAAGGGCCGGCTCCATCTTGTAACAGTCCGTCAACGTCAACATGTCGAGCGACATGGATGTCAGATATACAATTGACAAAGGAGGAGACGCGTGTCACAAGCTCTCGACCAGAAAGGCGGACTCGTTCGACTAGGATGTTCGAAAGGGTTTGAACAAGACAAGCTTTTGAGAGGTAAAATATGAACACACCTAAGCTCTGATGAGGTGTCTGCAAGATATGGAGAAACGATTGAAACTCAGCATGATGGTTCTTCAAAGCATGCTTGAGTTGTGATATGACTTCGAGCCCCAACGTACTCCGCGATGTGACCTGTTCTTCATCCAATGATATCCAACCAAAACCTTTCCACCGTCCGGCTGCACCTGCACCAACGAGACCTGGACCCACGTTCTGAGTATTAAAGGCACCGCGGAGGCGTTTGGGGTATTTGTATGAAGGTAGCGACTTGGAACTATGTTTCAACTCCTGGACCTTACTTATGAAAGCAGACACATCTCTGTTGAGCGCCTCTATGTCACTTTCAAGTCGGCTCAGAATATCGGTCATCGATAAGCCGAAATCATAGTGGATCGCCCGTGCCGAAAGGATAAGTCGAGATAGAGTTGCCGTTACTTTTCGTTGTGCTGGCTTCAGAGGTGATCGAGGCGAAAGGGGAAGATCTCTGACCTCCTGAGGCAATAGATTCTGTGGAATATGAAGTATTGGCACAGCTAGAACATACAGCAGATTGCGAACCACCACAACGACGTCGTATATCAGGTGATCCAATTGAACATTCTCTTCTGGTCCTCGCGTAGACCCATTCATCCGAATGTTGTCAAGGATGGTCTGAATCACAAACTCGGCGGTAGCAGCAAGTTGGGTCACGTCTTCGGGTAGTGAAGAAGCAACGATCTGTTGTAAAGACCAAGCTATGCGCTCGGCTAAAGTATATTTAGGAAGAGTGCTAGCCAAGGCGGTTGGTCGAGTATGTGTTTCAGAAAACCGTTTACCGACTACCCGAGTCGTGGTCGGTGTGCGAACAGAGGTTTGACGGGAGCGTCTATTAGAGTCGTTGGAGTATTGGCTGGAATGTCTGATGTGATTGTGCGTAGCTTTTTGCTGGAGCAGCGAAGGCACTGATCGTGAGGACGTATTGTCAGCACCCTCTGAATACGTCCCCATAGTTCGTCCATCGACCTTATTATAGTAAAAGTGTGAATTTCCATCTTCATGCAACTTTTTCTCCCATGGCTCCGGAGTCGGCGGGCGACATACATTGCTAGGTCCTGCAATATCTTGCTTAATTTCCGTTGGTTTTAGTGACCCATTGCGCCCGAGGCCGACCATTGTTACAGAACTCATGGTTTGCGATACCAGACCTGCAGAATCAGAGTCGGAAAAACATTCATCTCCATCTCGTGGGATCTCATACGAGCGTCGTCCATCTTCAGTGTTCACATAGAGGATCTAGTAAAATCTTAATAGATTCTGGTCAGGACAATCAGTCCTAGGAACATACCTGTCCATCAGACCGGATTCCTGGAATCCAATGGTCACTAATTTGAGATTGTTCGCAAGTTGCATTGTCAGAAATCGATTTCTTCCTCGACGCAAGTGTTTTGTTGTTCATCCACTTCTGGTTTGCTTCTTGATCTACCTGGTACATGACGGTCTGAGGCATGCCGATCATAGATGAGTTAGATAACGGTTGCAGCACTGATGTCCCCGCTGCCAATGACTCTGCAGCAAGAAAGGCCTGTACTGTCTCGTCGTCTGATATAACTTCGACATAGTTGGACGGAAACCAGCCGCGCTCGTTTCTAAGTAGCCCATCCCACCAGCCCGACGGTTCTCGTGTTAGAACTTCCATGACATCACCACACCTGAATGAAAGTGCCGATCCGTCCTGAGCCTCGTAATCATAAAGTGCGCGGCAAAAGAAAGATACAAGTTCCTCGCCCTCCAAATGAAATTTCTGTTGTTGCATATGAGATAACTGGCTCTGCTGGATTTGAGTGACGGGGTAAGTTGCCTGCTTGGGCTGAACGAGGGAGGACCGATGATTGTTTGAGTGCGAGTATGGGGGGATCACTAGAGTCATCATGCTGGTTGACGGTAAATGAGGCAGATTTTGTGAGTGCAAGCACACTGAGTTGCAGTGCCCATCACCAATCATAGTTAGAAACGTCTCCTCGCATTGCGTTGATGGTTATATCTGTCTATACCGCCGTCTGTCTCCATAGCCTTTGATCAATTTGGAAAATTTTCTACGCCACATTATGGCGTATTGTGTCTGCTGCGAGACCTCGTCGTGCATTCTTCATCGAAAAGTAGGTAAAAACTCAGAAAGCTTGGAAAAGCTATTACGTAATTGATGTAATTAGTTTCGGGATCACACATGCAGTGCATCTCGGCCGGCCTCGTCTGACTAGGTTGGAAGACCTTTTGATGACCTCTCTTCCCTTACCGCAGACAGGACAAGTATTCAGGCGGTCAGATTCAGACTTCATGAAAATTCTCAGTTACATGTCTATACCTTACATATAATACAAGGGTGATCCTGATCCTAGAAGAACAGCATAAGCAATGCCAAATGTACACATGATGCAGGAATTTTTGTCAATTTCGGTCAACATGATTAGACTTGGACCTCATAGGAAACCGCTCTCTTGCAGTAAACGTGCCATCTTTTCATCTTCACGTTCTCTGGGTTCGCGCTCGAGACTCAGCGCCCAAAATTGTTCGCTCGATGCCTTGCTGTCAGTAAACTGATTTAACGACTCGTCGATGAAGGCTTGCACGGAAGGTATGGGCTGTAAGTTGAAAGGCTGGGCCTGCCAGCGCTTAATGTCATTAATGACCTCAGACGCCTTTTGACGTTTACGAAAATTCACAAGTCCTCCTGGCAGCATGTCGGGATTCCCATCTTGTATGAATTGTAATGTTGAAAGAAAGACCCCTATAACAAGTGTCAAAGTTGTAACAGGAAAGTGCCTTCCGTCTGACTCACCAATGAAAGGGACACAAGGCGGGGTCACTGAGGCCATGAGTTGTCGGTACTTTGTGAAATTTTTGTTGCTGTCGATAGTCATTTCGCAAGCGGTAAATTGTGCCATGCTTCGCTGGTTAACCTGTTCCCAAGTACGCTTGAGCCGGCGGATCGGTGGTGTGTTGAGGCCTGAAGTAATGGCAATCATAGAAGAGAAATTGTTGAGAGTCCGACAACGCTGAAAGAGACATTAGCAGGAGTAACAACTGGTGTCTACGGGTACTTACGTCAGCTATGCTGATCAAATGTTTGACTGTGGAAGCTCGTTTGCGGGAATCTTCCTTGCTGAGCACGCAATCTGCCACCCAGTCCGCAATCTGGAATTGTGCGAGACCATCAATCTATGATATTGACCCCAGTATGGCATACTAACCCGATTACTCATTTGTATGACAGTAGCAATGTTATCCATATTCTCCGTCTTCTGTTCGCGAGCTCGTTGGAGGCATTCCATGGGTTTAATCTTCTGGTACAGATTACTTTCCATGATGGTGAGTTGACGCGCGAGTTCGAGCGGGTCAATGTCTGCAAGCTTTAGTTTCTTGGTTGTCCTGGGATATATGGGTGGGGGTGGCGTGCTCTGTGGCATTGCTTTAAGCGCATTGTTGTCATTCCTAATCTACAGATAGCATGAGAAAATAGTGTAGAAGTAAATAAGTAAATTAACAGACATACCGCACGGTCAATGTAAACCAACACTTGTTTCGCAGCACCAAATTGCGAAACCTCGTCTGACGACACAAAAGCTTTCATACGTTCAAGGATATGAAAGTCCTCCTTCTCCAGTATATCGTCATCCTTCAGCATTGTCACAAACGTGTTGATGACACTGAGCGCATCATTTAACCATTACTAACGGGACTGGCAACGAAACATACCGTATTTGAATGAGATGTTTCTTCTGTTTTTCCCAGTCCTTCAGTTCCTCAGGTTTTAGCTCAGCCGGTGGGTCGAGTCTGAATCTTGCAACGAGAAGATTAAAAAGTTCGTTGACGGTCGTAAACGATTTGAATGTCATCAAAAACGCCTGATTGAAGGTTGGATCTACACCGCAAGCACGGGTATGAATATGAAATCGACGAAAATGGAACGGAAGTAACATACCAACTTGATCATGGGCGGTGAGGCGCTCAACTAGGGCGGGCAGGGTGCCACCCTTGACGGTGTTATCAGCTTCAATCAAGATATCCTCAGGACTATAACTCGGGCAAAGATACCATGGTTTATGGTCGGCGGCGACTGTGCTTGCATACTCGGCACCTAATAATTTTTCTAGCTTTCGCGAACCCGCTGCTCGTGGAGGAGACTTGGCGGCCGCACCGCCAAAATCTGCTCATGTAACCATGAACGAGTAATTAGAAAGTAAAGAGACAATCCAAACTCACCATCTTGTGGTTCTTTCTCCTCCTCAGGAACAAGCGTATTCGTTGCCGAGTATTCAAACGGCGTAGAATGCAAAGTGTGGCTGGCATCGCTGTTCGTATGAGGTCGTGTGTATGACAGGAAAGGGTCCAGAGTCTTTGACGATTTCAGAGGTGGATGTACTAAAGCCATTTCCATACTGACCACTGTGTTGGAACTATCGTCAGGCATATATGCAGGACGAACGCTCACTCGAGACATTCGCCATTCTATAGAGCCGTTATAGTCTCCAGAAGACATTTCGGCCTGTTCGTGACCCAGTGAAAGAAGGGCATCAAGTGTGTCAAGCAGATCAGAGATGTTGGCGACCAGTGAGGAAGAAAGAGCGTCAAGATGATCCCAAGCATATCTCCTTTCCTGACGATATTGCAGTAGGTTCGAGTTTCGCACTGACTGCAATGTGAAGAAGAAAACTGCGGTGTCGTTATACACTGCTTGAACGACTGCCTCAAGCGTCCGAACAAGATGGCGAGCGGTCTCCACTGTTCGGCTGTAAGGATTGGAGGCCGAACTACCGTCCTGTTGGATGTCATCGATATCCACATGCCGAGCAACGTGGATATCAGATACGCAAGTGAGCAAAGAGGAAATCTGTGACACAAAATCTTTGCCATAGAGCCGGACCTGCTCGACTACAAAAAGATCAGTAGAGTTAAAATTAACAGGGAACTCCGAGCTCACCTGATTTCAGGCCCGGCGCATGCAAAGCGGGTAGAAGATCTTGAAGTTGGGTATTAAGATCGGCTGAATATTGCCTGAGCTCTGAGATGACCTCAGGCCCTAAGACCCTTTGTGATGACACTTGATCATCATCAAGATGTACCCATCCGAAACCTTTCCACCGTCCAGCTTCCCCTGCGCCAACAAGTCCTAGACCTATATTACTTGTGCGGAAGACGCCATGTATACGTTTGGGATATTTGCGGGTAGGGAGCTCGGAGCTATGTTCCAGTCGTTGAACCTGGAGAACGAATGCAGCTACGTCATTCTTGAGGCCTTCTGCATCGACTTCAATTCGGCCTAGAGTATCCGCTAGCACTACGCCGGAATCATAATGAAGGGCTCGTGCCGAAAGAACCAGACGAGACAGTGTGGCGGTCACTTTACGTTGGACTGGCTTGAGAGGAGACTGAGGCGGCGGAGTATTTCTGGCCTCCCTGGGCAGTAAGTTCGTAGGTATTTGGAGGGTTGGTGCAGCGAGAGTGTATAAAAGGTTGCGGACCATTAGTACGACATTGTATATCAAATCGTTCATTTTGCGATCGTCTTCGCCTCTCCGTGCCATCCCGTTCATTTGGATATTATTGATCACAGCGTCAATGGCCGAGTTGGTAGCAGAAGTAAGTCCATCAATTTCTCTTGCGCGGTCCTGATGGGGGGTGGAAATGTGTTTCTGCAGGGCCTGAGCTAAGCGCTCAGCTGTGGTAGAGTCAAGGGCTACTCTCTCCTTGACAGCCGACCTATTTTTCGTTTCCAGTGGTTTGGTAGGATGTTCATTAGTGGTTGATCTACGAGATAAAGGTTCACGGGGATGTATATCAGAGTCGTCGGAGTAGACACTGAAACGTTGGCTACCATCTGTGATCACTTGCTGAGGCGGCGAAGACGATTCCTGAGAAGACGTGTGCGGCGGAACCTCTGGTCGCGTCTGAGAGACTTGACCAGTCATTTTGTTGTAGAAGTAGAACGATCTTCCATCGTCGTGCAGCTTTCTTACCCATGGCTCTGGTGTCGTCCCCGTCCGACGTGGAATACCAAAACCAGCAATATCCTGCATAGCATTGTCGTACTCGGATGATCCATTAAGCCCAAAAATTAGTCCTGTGCTTGTCCCTGATCGCGATGATGATTGCGACGTTAAACCTACGAGATCGGTATCGGAAATCTCGTCGTCCAATTCCGGAGCCTCTCGAGAACGTTGTCCAGTTTGAGTGTTCACGTAAAATAGTATCTTAGTATCGTTTCAGACAAGAAACAGCCATAGCAGACGCAGGTGACGCAGAACGTACCTGTCCGTTAGGGCCAACCTCTGGCATCCAATAATCATCAGCTTGAGATGTATTCACAAACCCATTTCCGAAATCCATGCCATATTTAGGAGGTAGGGTCTCGTTCTCCAGCCACTCTTCTGCTTCTTGTCCCATCCCACGCATCATACCATGGCTCCTGTCAACCAGAGAGGAATCGGCCAAGGTCTGCGACATCGAGGACTCTGTACCAGATAGTTGTGCAAGAAAAATCTGTTCTGCCTCTTCTTCCGAAATGACCTGGACATAGTTGGAGGGGAACCAGCCGCGCTCATCCCCGAGTAGCCCATCCCACCAACCCGACGGTTCCTGTGTTAGAACTTCGATGACCTCACCTTTACGAAACGAAAGGGATGATTCGCTCTGGGCTTCGTAGTCGTAAAGCGCGCGACAAAAGAGGGTGTTCAGAAACTGTTCATTCTCCATGGCTTCTTCCTGTTGTTGGGTCAGCTGAGTGGACGTGTACGTCGTTGCGTGGTTCGCTTGAGCCTCGAAGAGGGATTGAGAGTACATTGGAGTGGCCACAGTGGCCATGGTGACCGGATAGTCGGTGAACGGTAGACGAGCTTAACGGAACAGTTGGGACAACCTTGAAGCTCTCTGTTGCTCATTATATTCTTGATCACATGACCCATCCAGAGGTCGTACTGGCAACGCTCCAACATTGACTTATCGTCGTTTCTATTTGGGCGCAACAGATTTAATCTTTTTGTACATGTACTAACGACAGGTTTTATTCGTTTCTTCGCATAATGAACAGATCCTATCAAAATGAATTACATGGAAAATCTCATGAAGTTTGGACTTATTATGCTTGATACAGTCTCCCCAATCGACTTGAACAGTCGTCAAAAATCAGATATAAGGATATATACACATATGGGGGTGCTGTAGCAGGAGCATTGTAGACATTCCAGTTTTCAAAACTGGAATTTAAGCATTTAGAATAGGTAAAATCGGAGTATTCGGTACTGAAGCGAATGACACGGGAAGCGCCGAACAGTCACTAGACCATGTAGATCTCGTTGGGTCGAAGCGGGTTTCGGAAATAGAACAAGACAGGTACCTCCTATCGTTTCAATGTCCTCTGCTTCTCTGCATATTCAACAATCTTTCGGTCGACAAATAACCCCTTTCGCTCCCGCACAGCATCCATATACCCCTTTGCAATGTTAGAACGATCTGCTTTCTCTCCAAGATCTTCCAATTCCTCCTCTGTCGTGGGCACCCAGAATGGATCCTGATCTAATATCTCATACCTACGATTCAACGAGTAAATTAACTTCCACACTGAGATGGGAAGTATTACTTACCCCTTGAATATCAGTTGAGGGCTTGCGGCACCGGAGGTCCGTTTCCGGATATCTGATTTATACAACACGGTGAATGAACACTGCAGGACAAAACAAGGGATAAGACATGCCATCAGCAAAACCAAAACTCTCTACAACTGGAAGGAGAGCCGTGACATTGAAGAAAGCTGTACCCTCCTTCATATCCTCAGCTATTATGCGACCTCGCCGTTTAGCAACGACTGCATAGACCTTGCCTAACACATCGGCTTTAGGGAATGCAGATTAATGCTTCTGACAGTCCAAATGATCAATTCTCTTACATGATGCTTGAATGTCGCACATATACATCGCAAGCATGAGGCGTGGTGACCAATCAAGGAGACCATTCCGGCACGCATCCCTGACCGCGGAGATTACAGAACCAGTCACCTGTGCCATTCGGTTCTGTTCTACTCAGTAGCAAGCAATAAGCAGAACCTATGTTCAGCAATGTCAAATTTCACGAACCTATCTCTTTTTCCAGACTTCTTTGGTCTACCTCAACGCTCTCGACGAAGTAGGCCATACCTTCAACTGGCTCTGCGCACAAGGGACCTTGGAAAGATGCGAGCTGGAAGCCAGTTTCAATGTGGACATCAAAATCTCGGGCACCCTTCTCAATGACTTCGCCTTCGTTGTCCCCTGCCTTGATGCGTTCGAGGCGGCGTTGGAGTCTGTATCACGAGTCAAAAAGGTGACAGGGCGCGGACTAAAGTAACTACTGACGAAGAATGTGGCCCAGATTTCCTATTGTCTATAAGAAGGCACCCACCAGCTAGTTGTGGTCCAAAGGCCCATATCCGTTCAGTGACATCGGCCCACTCTCCTCCTGTCTTATTGCAAACTTCCTGTAATGCATTCCAGAACTGCTCAGGACTGACACTTGGCTTTTGTACCACATTGCCGTGACCTTCATGACTGTCGGCCTCTTGTCCCTTCTCTAATTCCTCGTCCTGGATTTCAGCCGGATCTTTTGCGCGGCGTTCGTATAGGAGCTTCTTGAGAATGCTTACATTTTTCAAAACGAAGTCTAATATGGTTTGGGGAAGGGGACCAGCACGGATCGTGACTCGGACAATGTTTGAAGAACTAAACCCATGGATCGTGCCACGGGGTGCGTTTGGCGTTTTTGTCGGTGCCATGTCTTCGCATACGGTTAGAGGGAGCTCAGTTCAAGTGTTGTGTAACGCACCTGGTGCTTTAATCGCTGTCTCACGGAATGGGACTATTGGCTTTGAAGCTTGGATTTCGACACGTGCAAACCTCTCCCTGAGATCCTTGAGACAGCGCTATAAAAAAGGGAGAGAATGATTTAAAGACATAAATCTTCGGCCGATGGCGCTCACCTCGAGATGAAGCTCGCCAGCAGTCAGTATAACATGCTCGCCAGTCTGCTGCTGGAAAGTCTCTACACACGGATCTGCCTGGCTGAGCAGCTTCAGGCCGTTAACGAGCTTTGGCATATCGGCCGACTTGACTGGCTCTAGGGCAACACGCACAATCGGCGATGCCTGTGATACATCAGACTCACTTCAAGAAACCAGCGTCTCGCAACACTTACGGCGCGGTTGACACTCCCAAGATTAATGAGACACAAGCTATCCTCAGTCGGCGAATGACTAATACCATTTTCACCTGGGGCACAAAGTGTCGCATTTCGCCACACTTTACCCTCAAGACCCTTTGCAGCGAAGATGTTCCCCGCGCGTACTGAATCGACTGGTACAAGTTCTCGTCCCATCATTATATAGAGCCCTTCAACGGTTGCCGTGACCAGATGCTTCATATTTACAGGATGCGCCGGTCCCAACACAGCTTTATATTTCGGTAGCAGGCCATACACTGTCGTACCTGTTCTCAAAGTTCCAGAATAAAGACGAGCAAATCCAAGCACTACTTCTGCTTTTGCATCATCAGTATAGTCCTCTTTGGCAGATTCATGATCTGATGACGGCGGCGATGGCGTATAGGAGTGTGGCGTCAACAATTGTCGGACCGTGGGCTCCCCATTTTTCGCAGCTTCTTCTGCAGCCGCTCTCGCCTCTCTCGCTTCACGTGCTTTGGCCCTCATTTCCTCGGCTGTGATTGGTTTCTTTTTGTTCTCTGGGAGGTCCTTGGAAGAAACGGCAAACATCTTGCTTACATATGCTGTGACGCATGCGTGCGGGGCAGAGTTTGAGGAGAAAAGGTCCTCTTCAAGCTTATTCTTGGGTTCAACAGTGGCCTCGTAGAGATCTGGGTAGAGTATTTTGGGTATCTTTATTCTCTGAGCGATGGAAGGGGCGGGAACGACATCAATAACGGACTGTGTGACGCATGTCGATAACGGGAGCCACTGGGAAAAGATTAGAAACAAAAGGTTACGAGTGTCCTTAGATTTGATATCGCGAGGGAGTATTTTGAGGTTGAGAGCAGCAACAATCTTTGCCACCTTCTCTTGATTTCTGCTTTGGTCAGTCAGTTTCAACTAGATACGTGAGTACGAAGACGAACGGATTCACAACTACAGCATCGTACACTGCCCAGACATTTTCCAGAACAAACTGCACGAATAGGGGTTTCAAAGGTCGTCCGCGAAGGTGCTTATAACTGATCACTTTTTTCGACTTTGGATCAAGGAAGTAATCACCCCAGAGTACACGTCGGAGATTAGCTTCTTTAATACCAAGTTTTGAGGCATAAAGTTGAGCAAACTTTCCGATGCGGAATCCCCAGCCGTCGATGGCTGAAGCAAAAATAACATTGCCACGTTCTGGCGCGAAGTATAGATCTTCGTCATCCTTTTCCTGGAAGTCGTCTGCCTCGTTGACAGTCGCGTCAGCCTCGTCAGCTAGGTGATCTTTCTTCTCCGCAAGGCGTCTTTCACGCTCTTCTCTCCATCGAAGGTCGTCTTCCATTCTTTCACTGGCAAAAAAACTGCCCATGACTGCATTAACCTGTTCAATGAGTCGTGCGAGGTGGTGGTGGGCTTCGACTGGAGCTAATTTCAGCTCAGTAATGAGACGATCAACTTTGTTGATCACAAGGATTGGTTGTAGTCGGTCTTGCCAGGCCTGTCTTAAAACGGCGATAGTCTACTTAGACCATAAAACATGAGAATGAGGATATATATTCTTTAGAGACGCACCTGAGTGCAAACACCTTCCACAACGTCCACCAAAACTAGTGCGCCATCACATAATCTTGACGCAGTGGACACTTCACTTGAGAAATCTACATGCCCTGGTGTGTCGATCATGTTAACGATATAGGTCATTGGCGATTTCTGATCTAGTTATGTCATTGAATCTGAAGGACAAACCACAAGAAGTTCGTACCTCGCGTCCCAGCACTTGGAACTTGAGAGATACGGCACTACTCTCCATAGTAATACCCCTTTCCTGCTCATCCTCACGGCTGTCGAGGTATCTCATCTTTCCAGCCATCCTAGCAGAGATGATGTTATTAGCTGCCAGCAAAGTATCCATTAAAGTGGTTTTTCCATGATCAACATGTCCAAGCGTAGTTATTATGCGGATATTTGCAGAATCAGGCGACTCCATTCTGGTAACAAGAAAGACGATGAACTGAGGCGTCACTCGGAGATAAATATCGATTCAATCACGTGATATGACGAGGAAGGTTCCCCAGCTGAGCTTTTGTCCACCTATGGCAGACTCGTCCGCACCCAAACGTTCCTCAAGACGCGAGCGCTCCCGTGAACGCGATTCAGACAGAAAGAGTAAGAAACGGAGGAGGCACGAAGACCATGGCGGTAAACACAGACACAGAAAAAAGGACAAATCTGACCATAACGTTCATATCGTCGATGATGACCCAGACGACGACAATATGTGGGTGGAAAAGAATATTGACATGTATGGCGAGAAGGCAAGTGCCTAACTGAGCTCCTGTTCTCTGTCTTGATTTTGTTTCCAGGTACTCGCTGCCGATATTCCAACCGCTAAGAGTTTGAAACTGACTTCATCGGCCATTGCTGGGCCCTCAGATCCCAAGTTACCCTCTAACATCAATACAGAGACACCTCTTCGACGGGATGAATGGATGCTGTTTCCCCCAACTGCACCAACTCTTCCCGCAGAAGACCTACGGAAGTCTGAAATTGACGAGGTATCAATGGTGGATGATTATGGAGAACCGTCGGGAAGCCAGCGAACATTGGGAGGTGGCGTTGAATTCTTCTCCAGCCTTGGTACCGAAATAAAGAAGAAGCGGCCCGAGCGACCAGTTCCTGACAAGGTATCTACTCCGCATCTTCGCACTATCTCACTGAATGTATCGTAGCCTGTGACGAGCTCAAAAGAGATTAACAAGGATCTGAATTCAATCGATTTCGATGCACCTCCGCCCCCTCCGAAGCCCAACACCCCAGGTGGCCCAGGCTCTCAATGGCGCATGATGCGACTGAAGCGTGTTTATGAAGCGGCAGAAGAAGAGGGTGTTGCAGTTGAAACTCTCGCAGTTGAACGTTTTGGATCCCTTCAAGCCTTTGACGAAGCGAAAGAAGAGAGACGCATACTTGACGAGCGAGAAGGCAAACGGGCACAAAGAGGTCGTGGATCCGAAAGACAACTTCCTAAAGAATCTGAAATGGGCGAAAAACGGTTCATGTTTACAGAAGTCTGTGGAAGTGGTGGTTCCAGTCGTAGCTCGTCCTTCCGACGACCCGGTGCTTACAATGACAGTACTCCATCGACACCCTCTCCAGAAACTCGCCTTCCAAAGAACCGACGACTAGACTCTCTTCGATTGCCTTCTGGAATGGCATCACCCCTTGCCCAGTCACACACACCCATTCCTTCCGTCATGACACCTCCACCAGCCGTTCCACAAAAACGTGTGTTGTCCCCGTCTTCTCTGAACAAGCTACAAGCCCAAGTGCTTCGAGCGAAACTCATGGGTGCACCGGATGCAATAAAACTAGAGGAGGAATACGAGGCCGAGTTACGAAGAGCGAATGGCGTGGAGAACGGCGAATCTGGTGTGCGCACCAAAACGGAAGTGCTACCAGCGCTGGATGGAAGAGGTCGTCTTTATGATGTCGGTCACGGTAAGGAGGACGGCGCTACTCTTCCTGGAAACCGGAGGAAAAAACATGAGAAGGTGAGTATGTGCGTTTTTACTTTACTAGGTTCTAGCTTAGGACTCCCAGTTTGAAACGCATGACCAGAAAACTGGCGAAGTCATCAGAATCAATGCTGACGATGATACAACAACTCTCGGAGAGATGCTTCGACAAGAGCGTTTCGGTGCGGGCATGGCGGACCAGAAGAACCTAGACGCCCAGTTTGCACGGGCGATTATGGGCGATGGCAAATTCGAAGTGCATACAGTGATTTATCGTCTTTTTGGGTCTATTGATCGTTATATACCAGAATGACTTGGAATATCTCGATGACAATGCTGAGAAACTCAGTCGACAGAAGATGCGGACTGACGCTATGAAACGCCAGTTTGCAATTCATGGTCAGTCCCTATCATTCTTTCAAGTAGACTCTAGCTAACGCCAGCTCAGATTATAAGCGGACTCAGAAAGCTCTTGCGACATGCAATTTCTGCTATGGCGAAGATGATTCACCTCCAAAGGCTCCTGTTGTTGCGATGGGGACTCGTGCATACCTCTCTTGTACTCTGACTGACGAACTTGTCGAGGGCCACTGCCTTATTGTTCCAATCCAGCACCATCTCACCATGCTTGAGGCTGATGACGACGTTTGGGATGAAGTTCGGGTAATTCTCCTCGCGAATCTTGCATCGCACATTTATTCATTTTTTACAAGAACTTCATGAAATGCCTTATTCGTATGTTCGCCGAAGAAGATAGAGGCGTCATCTTCCATGAAACGGTCATCACTCTAAAGTGGCAAAAACATACCGTGATTGAATGCGTGCCCTTACCTTGGGAGCAGTTTGAGCTTATTCCTGGTTATTTCAAGGTCGGTGCCTCTTTCGTCCAGAAAAAACTTCCTCGTCCTGACATTCTCATGGCAGGAATCCATACTTACATCTGAGGCAGAATGGTCTCAACACAGGAAGCTGATTGATTTCTCTGCACGTCCAGGAGGCTTTCGACGGGCGATGGTTCCGAACCTACCTTACTTTATGGTTCAGTTTGACCATAAGGGTGAGAAGGGATACGGACATGTCATCGAAGGGACTGATACAGCTGACGGGGAGACATTAGAAGAAGGGGAAAAAGGTGGCGGCGAATTTCCAAGGTAAGTGATACGTATCTCCCACATATGAATTTTGTTCTTACTGCCACTTAATTCAGCTATTTTGCCGGGGAAATCATAGGTGGTGTTTTGGAGTTGGAGCCAAGGCGTTGGCGAAGGCCAAGACGAATCGATTTCAGGGCCAATAAGGAGAGGGTTCTCCAGTTCAAGAAGAAATACGACAAGTATGATTGGACAGGAATGATTGGGAGAGATTGATAACGCGCAAATAGTTCCGTTGAAGCTCATGTCTTCTGTCTTCGTTCGCTCAGATATCAAAAACGATGTACACAATTCTCGCGCTTATTGCACGAATATTTTGTACTAATACAATAATTTGGAGCAATATGAATTGTTGATTAAGGAAAGACCTTGTTTGAAAATCAAAGTTTTTCGAATATCACGCCTTTCCCCGGTATCCACAGTAAGGCTCATAACGAACACCACAAAGTCACTTGTCATACGAGCTTATGTCTCTATGATCTGCTCAAGGAGGTCAAAAGCTACTTTTGTACGTGGTTCAAGGTGGCATTTGAATGGTTTCAACTGGCTGCTATAGTGAGTATGTAAGTATCAATATAAGAGCTAAACTGGTTGACTTCGATATACTCGTAGTAACAGGTGTAGCATCAGGGATGATCTCTTCCCCGTTGTCGTCATGGCCTTGAGAAAACTTGACAGTTGCAAGAGTCCTAGCAATCCCAATCCAGATTGCCAAGTGTGGCCCCGGACAGATACTGGGTAATTTTCTATGTCAATACAAATTTACATCCCCACGCCTTGCATCTGCGCTGTAGACCCTGCGGAGTGCACAGGAGATCTGTCATGGTGTCCTGGGGTTCCAGAATGTCTCCAAAAGGAAAAACTTGTCAAGAAACAGAACTGGAAGTAAACTCATCATCATTTCATATTACAGCCGCGACGAGTTTGTAGCGGTTGTGTTCCCGTTGTGGAAATAGCTGGCATTTATCAGAGTCTTGTCCACTCTGCATAATGGATCACAGCATAGTAACAATGTTTGTTCTATGGGACAGGTCCAGCTGGTTCGTCGAGTGAAATTCCATTTATACATACGTGCCTGATTTGCAATATTGATAACTCGAGACTGATGGACTGGGCTGCTTGTAAGCATCACTCATGTTGAAATACTATGTTCAATCCCTGCGAAGGACGCCAATTGCTTCTTATATTCGCCATGCTCGCCAGCTAAGTTCGATGTCAGAACCGACGAGCCTCCGACGTTCATATCTTTACGTCCCCTCGTCGTCTGAGCGCATGCTTGAGAAGTCACTTTCGACAAACTCTGACATGATCATCTATGATCTGGAAGACAGCGTCTCGCCTTCACCTACCGATAAAAAGGACGCAAGGATCAGGCTTACCCACTTTCTAAGTGTAGGTACGTTTTATATTTAAATTGAATATTTTCAGTTCATCCTAGCTTCGCAGAGAAAGCGTCTTCTTGATCACCATCGTATTGCCGTCCGTATCAACGACATTAGTACACGATTCTTCCATGACGATATAAGTGATGTCGTGAGTCCTTGTCTATGACCATGATTTTGCTCGTTTGTATTCTTCAGATTAGTTCGGGTGTTGTAAGCACTTTAGTATTGCCTAAGATTCACTCGGCGAAAGACCTGCACTATGTCTCGTCCGCTGTTTTCGAAGCTTCAAGGAGAACGTCTCTCAATGCTCCTTTGGATTTGATTCCAAGTATAGAGAGCGCCAGGGCAATGTACAACTTGGGTGAAATAGCTGCGTGGAAGTCAAATTATGGATCCGATTCAGGTGGACGAATGACTGCGCTTCTAGTAAGATTTGTGACCTATCTCTCTCTCTTTAAATACCGACTCAAAATTTCAGTTCGCTGCTGAGGACTGTAAAGTCAATACTTTTATTCCCCTTTCCAATATATGTGACCTGCATTGAAGTCTGCGCCGATACTTCCATAACTCGTACACCATCTCGTCAAGAACTCCTGTTCACTCGCTCTCAGATCGTCATCTTTGCGAAAGCTTTTGGTCTAGACGCAATAGACATGGTGAGATCTTCCAACTATCCGTTTGGACAATTCACGGGAACCGTTTGTAAGGTTTGTGTGAGTTACAAAGATCTTGACTATCTCAAAGAGGAATGTACGGACGGAAGGCATCTTGGTTTTACTGGCAAGGTTTGAAATCTGATATTTCGTTTCATTGAATAGCTTGGCAACTTTCATCATATAGCAAGCGATTCACCCCGCACAGGTGGATATAATACAGTCCACTTTTGTGCCGACGCCTCAGGGCATGTTTTCTTCTCTTTCCTTTAATCACATTGTAACTTTTTCTCTAGAAATCCTTCGGGCTGCCAAGATCCTTCATGGAATGCAAGTAGCTCATGCTGCAGCTAAAGGTGCCGTCGGCCTAGAGGGAGAGATGGTAGATGCCCCGATGTTGAAACAGGTAACTGTCGATTCTGGAAGTAATATATGAGTAACATTGACCTTTCCTCAGGCAGAGTACACAATCAGAATTGCTAAGGCTGCCGGGTTAGAGATACAATCTGTATCTTGATCGCTTCGTGTAATTCAGTCTAAACTGCTAAATGGATTGGTAACGATAAATCCAGGCCAGCTGTACTTGCTCTGGCGACTTCAATTCTACCCGAGGGGTTGAATCCTGCTCATGTCTAGTGATGTCCTGTCCTTGTAGTTTGGGCAGAGGAAAGGCCCTTGAATGAGATTTTCTCAATCCCAGACATGTAATGCTGTGTGACATGCATGAACTACTACAAGTCCTTCGAACTGATCGAAGTGTCGATTAAGTAGCTGGCGTGCCGAGGTCTGAGGACTTGCCGAGATAACATCCTCAAACAACTGTTTCGCCCGTGACTACTTAGAGGTCGCATACTTAACCTGTATCTCAAATTGATGTCACTGGAGTTAAATAGGTTCATCAGCGACAATGTGTTTAATGTAAGTGACATTTTTTCAACGAGCTAAATATCATCTGACAATCACAGTTTTTTGGAAGTTCAAACCAAAGTATGGTTGACTATGTTCTAGCGTCAGGTGCGTTTGGAAGTTTGAGCACAAAAGTTGAGTCTGACGTCGACTAAATAAGCTACGACATCCAAGACTGCTGATGCGTTGTTCAGTTCACTCCGCAATGCGGGTCTGCCCGACTCAGCAGACGCACATCGATTCATAACCGAACTCTTTACGAAGGTGCCTAGAAAACATAAGCACTCGTCATCCGGAAGCTCTAGGAAACAGGCGGAAAAGGAAACGAGGGCGTTGTATGCTCAAAAGTTCGGTTTTCTTCTGGACGACGATTCACCCAGTGGTGTACTGCCGCTGAAAGAGAAGCGGAAGGAGGACAAGGGAAAAGGGAAAGAGAAGGACAGACAAATACGAAAACGTGAATATGATGGCAAGGAATGGGAGAGCGACGAAGAAGATCAAGCGCGGAAACGGCGCAGGGCAGACGATCGACTGGTGGAGGACACACGGCAAGATGACGAGGAGATGGAGCACTACGAAAGCGAGGAATCGCGGCGCGAACGAGAGAGATTGGAAGACCTGAAAGACCGAGATGCGTTTGCCGAGCGCGTCAGAGCTCGCGACATGGAACGAACCAAGAAGATAGTGGAAGACAGATCGTCGAAGAATTCTGGTGCTGCGGCCGATGCAGCTCAGAGGCGACAGCTGGCAGATGATTCGGAAGCACGCGAGATCGCATTGCCATCCCTGCGACAACACTCACGACAAGAATATTTGACGAAACGTGAAATCCAACAAATAGAGCTCCTGCGCAGAGAGATTGCTGATGACGAAGCGCTTTTCAGTGGAATGAAAGTTTCAAAGCGGGAAAAACGCGACCTGGCTCGCAAGAAGGAACTATTAAAACTTGTCGAGGAAAGGTTGAAGATTAATGAGAAGTGGGAGGGTTACATGCTTCCAGAGGACTATATCACCGAACAGGGTAAAATCGACAAAAAAAAGAAGGAAAATGCCCTGTATCAGCGTTACGAAGAGGCTAAACCGAAAGATGACCAGTTTGTGACCGATGTTGACCAATGGGAAGCCAGTCAGACGAAGCACAGTACTTTCCGGACAGGCGCTATGGACAAGGAGGAAATTCAAGACAACTACGAATATGTCTTCGATGAAAGTCAGACCATTCAGTTTGTCCTCGACGCTCGGCCGAGCGATATAACACCAATGAGTGCGGCGGACAAACTTCTTCAAGCCCAGATTGAAGCCGCTGAAAAACGAGGTATTCCAGAACATCATTGGTTGTTACGTTGTTCACTGATTGATCTTGTGAAGCTCGGACGATAGAAGAAACACGAAAAAACCTTCCTATCTACGCATTCAAAGAAGGGCTTCTTGAGGCTATTAAGGATCACCAGGTCCTTATTGTTGTTGCGGAAACAGGTTCAGGCAAAACCACTCAATTAACGCAATACTTGCATGAGGCTGGTTATACTGCCAATGGCATGAGAATCGGTTGTACACAGCCACGTCGTGTCGCTGCTATGTCTGTGGCCGCACGTGTGGCTGAAGAAATGGGTACAAAAGTTGGATACGAAGTCGGCTATTCTATCCGCTTTGAGGATTGTACGAGCGACAAGACGATCATCAAATACATGACGGACGGCATGTTGTTGCGAGAATTTCTTACAGAACCCGATTTAGCAGGCTATTCTGCGTTGATAATTGATGAAGCACACGAACGGACCCTTAGTACGGATATTCTTTTTGCTCTCGTTAAGGTTCGTCGCGACATATCTGATGATATATCTTCAGATGTGAATTGAGAAATTTTATAGGATATTGCACGTTTCCGTCCTGAACTCAGGATTCTCATCTCGAGTGCCACGCTCAATGCTGATGAATTCAGCACCTACTTTGATGGTGCACCTGCGTTCTATAGTGGGCGATTTTTTCACATATTCCTCAACTTTTTATTTATTCTGAGGCTCTTTCGTCAGTTCCTGGTCGTCAATTCCCTGTTGACATTCACTACACTCCGCAGCCTGAAGCCAACTACCTCCATGCTGCCATTACAACTGTGTTCCAGATACACACAACACAACCAAAAGGTGATATCCTTGTATTTCTGACGGTAAGCCATTGGTATATTTACGTGACTGTCATTGTTATCATAATCGTTCTACAGGGCCAAGAGGAAATTGAAGCATGCCACGAGAACATCCAGGAAACTGCTCGCGCTCTTGGAAACAAAATTAGGGAACTTGTGATATGCCCAATTTATGCCAATCTCCCGAGTGACATGCAAGCAAAGATATTTGAGCCGACACCAGAAGGTGCACGGAAAGTAGTACTAGCAACCAACATTGCTGAAACCTCCATTACTATTGACGGTGTTGTCTTTGTCATCGATCCTGGGTTTGTCAAACAGAATTCATACAACCCAAGAACGGGCATGTCGTCCCTCGTTGTTGTTCCTGTGAGTTCTTCTGTTTCAAGGGATAATGCTTTCCATGACAGTCTTTGCATAGTGTTCCAGAGCGTCTGCGAACCAAAGAGCAGGACGTGCTGGTCGTGTCGGGCCTGGAAAAGCTTTCCGACTGTACACGAAGTGGGCCTTTTCAAACGAGCTTGAGGCTAATACTGTCCCTGAAATCCAGCGTACGAACCTGGGCATGGTCGTCCTGTTGCTCAAGTCCCTTGGTATCAACGATCTCATCGGCTTCGAGTTCATATCACCACCACCAGGCGAGACTCTTATGCGCGCACTGGAACTTTTATATGCGTTAGGAGCGCTGAATGACAGAGGAGAACTTACAAAGCTTGGTCGACGTATGGCCGAATTCCCTGTAGATCCAATGTTATCCAAGGCCATCATTTCAAGCGAGAAGTATTCCTGTACAGATGAGGTACGTTCCACCCTTTTTTAGGTGTAATCGGGGCAATCGTGTAACTCTATCATTTTGTCAAGGTTCTTACCATAATTGCGATGCTGTCTGAGTCGGGCTCCTTATTCTATCGACCCAAGGACAAGAAATTGCATGCAGATCAAGCACGGCAAAATTTTGTCCGGCCAGGTGGCGATCACTTCACGTTGCTTAATGTGTGGGAACAATGGGCGGACACGAACTATTCGCAACAGTTTTGTTATGAGCAGTTCTTACAATACAAGAGCTTAAGTCGGGCGCGTGACATTCGGGACCAATTGGCTGGTCTTTGCGAGCGTGTGGAGGTTGTAGTAAAGTCCAACCCAAATTCTAATGATATAACGCCGATACAGAAAGCAATGACCGCGGGGTACTTTTATAATACTGTACGTTTTTTTCATTCACCATAAGCGGTACTGTTGATGTCAACTTCGTCTAGGCACAACTACAAAAAAGTGGAGATTCATATCGCACACTCAAAACCAATCACACAGTGTACATCCACCCCTCATCAAGCCTCTTCCAACATCAACCACCAATTAAGACAATCTTGTATTATGAACTTGTTATGACGACCAAGTCGTATATGCGGTAACGTTTGTTTCTCTGACGAGGTGATAAAATGACTTACATCTGATCCAGACAAGTGATGGAGATCAAACCTTCATGGTTGATGGAAGGTACGCTAATCTCATTTCCTATCAAAAGTCTGTTTTCCAAATCTCACTCCTTCGCAGTCGCGCCTCATTACTTTAAGCCTGCCGATTTAGAACAGCTGGCTACCGGTGACAAGAAAATGCCGAATGCAAAAGCAGCCGTTGCATCGTCTAATTCACTTCCACACTAGTAAACCCGCTCTTCTAAATAATTTGTATCATTTCATTGCTCTCATGTATACCTATTTGTGGTGAAGAAACCCCTCTTATGTTCAAGTTCTCGTCAAAAGTTTAATTCAAACAAACGGGAAAAAGTGAGCTACCCCCTTCCAACATATGGAACCTCGGTTGCCCTTCGAAGATTCATCAGGTTTTCTTTTGGTTTATTGAAGAGGTGCGTACATGATGTTATATTGAAGAACGGTCACGTCGTTGGGCAGACTTGCGATGTGAACGATTGAATTGGCTACATGTTGGACATCAAAGGTTGCTTCTGGAATAACACGTCCGTCGGGCTGAAGTGCCCCAGTTGTATGTTTTGCTGCGAGTGAGGTATGCGCGTTTCCTAGAGGCAATTAGGACGTCGTGAGTGTCAATGGAGATACTGTACCAATGTCAATCTGAGTGCATGTTATATTGAATGCCCGACCGTCGAGAGCTGTTACTTTCGTGAGCCCAGTTAATGCATGCTTGGAGCAGGTGTAAGGATAAGAGTGTGGACGCGGTACATGTGCAGAGAGAGAACCGTTATTGATGATGCGACCTTGTAGACGTTGGTTGACTGATATCTGGTGTACTTGTGACTCACCTCCCTGCGGGGATTGACTTTTAAATGTCTTGACTGCCTCTCGTGTGCAGAGGAAAGGGCCGATGAGGTTGACAGTGATGACTTGCTGAAAGGTTTCTAGAGAAAGCTCCTCAACTGGTACTTGTGGGCTGCCGATTCCCGCGTTCTATAGACGAATGACAAAACGAAAACAGAGGCATTTGATAGACCTTGAGCCTACGTTGAAAAGGAGATCCAGACGGCCTGAGTAGAGTCAGAGAACTTACACAAATCTAGACATAATGAAGACGTTACTCACCAAAATGTCCTACTCCTTCAGCAAAAAGACGTTTTACAAAGACCTCATCTGTGATGTCACCGGAAAGGAAACAGGATCTTCCAGTTGCTCCAGATTCGGTGGCTAATCTTGCTGTGTCTTGAAGTGCATCGTTACGTCTGGCAGTCAGAATGACATTCCAGCCTGTCTTGAGCAGTGCAATTGCAGTAGCCCTCCCAATACCTAAGCAAGCATGAGAGAGTGATTTCTTCCACTGGAAATAAATAGACGACCTGAGGATGCTCCTGTAACGAGTGCGGTCTTGGTTATCATTGTAGTTCTGGAAGTCGGTCCGAAGTCCGGAGCATTAATCTATGATCGGCTTTGATCGGCTTCGTCATACATCCGTGGCCAAATGACGACAAAAGCATGGATCAATTCAGTACTTTAGTATGTAGCTTTGTATAGTAATAGATGTATCCCTCTTCGTAAATGCCTTCCTCATATCTTTCGTCCATAATGAAAACATTCATGTTACTGGCAAATACGCCGCTTGTCGAGGATCCAAACTCGCTTCCAGTTGTCGTGCCTCTGCAGCCCATGTCCAGACGCCCGTGTGATAGTAATGAAAGGAGGGCAGAGGATTTTGTAAGTTACTTATCGCAGAGACATTGACAGGTTGATAACTTTCTCTCTCTCCAGAGAGACCTGTCCACGACACGCAAACCGATTGCAACCTCGACAGCCTCCGAGACATTATCTAGCGACTCGTCCTCTTCGGTTTGAAGTCCACCTGTTCTATGTTTGTTCCCTTCGACCAAGTTAAGCTGCGGTTGACAAGAAATGTAGCACAGTAGATCTACTCTTATATCTTGGAGTTTCTGAAACATCGCAGCCTATACCCGCAGTCATCTTGTACTCCTGTATCCTGTCCGATACTTATTACTTCATCTCTAGTTGCAGATAATCCTCATCAGCATCTACCCACATTCTGTGTAATAGCAACCATTATCACGGTGACCGTCGACACCGCTCCTTTAACTTTGATCCGGACCGTGACCGCATTCCCCACACTAAGCCAGATCCCACATGAATCAACATTACCGAGTTCAGCTGCCTGTTGTTAGTGGCCTCGTCCATCATGTTACGAACAATAACCGGGAACTCGTGCTCACTTCGTGTTGTATGCTCTGCTTGCAGGCAGTCTTATGCTCGTGGCCATCGACGTTTCTACGGGACAACATTTTCCCAATTGGATGACTCCGACACGAGCACAGGGATGCTCCCACCGCTCAAAGGGATTAAAGTTCTAGACCTGACACGCGTACTAGCTGGTCCCACAGCGACCATGCTCTTGGCTGACCTCGGCGCGGATGTCATCAAGGTGGAGGAAATCAGCAAAGGGGACGACACCAGTGAGTGGCAGTAGAAGCTTATGCCATAGATGAGTTGAAAGTTTTGTATAGGGACATGGAATCCACCCTCAGCTCCTACAGTCTCCTCTGCGCCAGCTGAAACGAGTCATCTTCCACCAGAGTCAGCATACTTTCTTGCGGTCAACAGGAACAAGCGATCGATGACGGTGAACTTTAAATCTCCCGAGGGGCTTGAAATTATCCAGAAACTTGTGAGGAAATCCGATATCATAGTCGAGAATTTTATTTCCGGGAAACTTGCGACAATGGGCCTCGGGTACGAGGATTGCAAGAAGCTTAATCCTCGGCTCATATACACGTCTATCACGGGTGAGGAAATTGCATCCGAGAAAGTGAAAGTGGAATGGCTCAGAAAGCATCGAAAGGTTATGGCCAAACGGGTCCATATAGAAAAGCCCCGGGATATGATGTAATTGTTGAAGCCGAAGCTGGCTTAATGCACATGTTCGTTCATCTTAATTTCTGTCTAGTTTGCTTGTAAGTTTATAATGATCCAGAACGGGAGAGCCCGACAGGCCACCTTCGAAGGTCGGTGTCGCGGCTACGGACATCGCTACCGGCCTCTACGCACATGGAGCTATCCTGGCTGCTCTTTTGTCTCGTCAGAAAACTGGCAAGGGAGTTTGGATAGATTGCAACTTGTTCGAAACCCAGGTACTTTTTATGTCGATATTCGGCATCGATATCTAGAAGACTTTGTTGGTTACAGATCGCTGGGCTGGCAAACATCGCCTCAAACTATTTGATATCTGGCCAAGAAGCTTCCAGACACGGAACTGCGCATCCATCCGTTGTTCCATATCAAGTTTTTCCCTGCAAGGATGGTTTCCTGATGATTGGTGCAGGCAACAACAAACAGGTCAGTAACTCCTATCACCGAAGTTTCGATGCTTTACAGCCTTGATCCAGTTCGCATTGCTTGCCGAGAAGATTCTGGACAACCCTGAGCTCGCAATAGACCCCAGGTTTGCGACGAACGAGGCACGAGTCGCGAACCGCGTCGAGCTTATCAACATCATTTCGGACGCACTGCTGAAACAGAAGAGAGTGCACTGGATTGAACGATTTACGGGACTGGGGTAAGAGTCTACCAATTGGCAAAGTGTGGCGTCAGCTTAATACATTCGTTTAGTGTTCCATTTGGTCCTATCAATAACATCAAGCAGACTTTTGATCATCCTCAGGTACATTCTGATTGCTTCCATCTGAAATTGACAGAACCATGTTCATATTTCGTCCATCAACAAGGCGATCGCACGTCAAGTTACAGTCGAGGTTGAGGTAAGTTGACTTTAGGTGAAGTGAGCTCGTCTCAGTCAGCTGATACCGTACAGCATCCTCGGGCAGGTAAAATCAAATTATTGGCACCGGCCGTCTCTTACAACGGGAAGAAAATGGCTGTACGTATGCCTCCTCCTTGGTTGTCAGAGCACACTGTGGAGGTACGCGCGTAGCCTCTTAAATACCATGTACTGAGGTATATGTATGTCTCAGGTGATGACGGAACTTGGATATTCACCCGAGACTATAAAATCACTGAGGGAACGATCAATCATATAATCACTCCGATTTGTCGACACAGTTGTCAAGGTCTGTGGGCCTAGGTGAATTTATCCTTTACCTTCCCCAACTCTCGTCCACTGGTTGAACAATCATCTTGTATTTTGTCCCTTGCATATTCCTTGGTATCTTTCGAGAGTGAAAATCTCCCTGCGACACTTAACACAACCACAACAAGCTACGAGCTTTGGGAATGAATCTAGTTTCAAGTTCGCTGGTGAATTCGGGCCGTAGCATTGAATTCGATGTCCGGCCAATTAGCCTTCAGATATGTTCCGGTCTTGACAAGATCTTCCAATTCAATGTGTATCAACCCTGCTGCGTGCCAAAGAAACATTGAGGAAACGGTGTGCAGTCATGCAAAACTTGAGATTTGACCCAGCCTATGACACGATTGAACATTTTCTCCTTGATTCATATATCCATATGTGGTTGTTCCCTGCAGGTCTCAGATATCGTCCTCTCAACGCGAGACGTTTCGATCGACATGATGGTTCTTCACATTCATTGGCATAGGGTTTGATACATTCTGACAAAAAAACCTTTAGACGGTGCCTTTATCCATTACCTAGAAATTTGATTCATTTATCTTTCCCCTTTCGAAAGACTCCTCTTGCTGTATCACTTGCTTGATGTGGTAGTGACAAAAGTAAGGAAGATTTGATTTTTCTAGCAGTCACTTCTTTCTATGAATACCTGCTGCAGTATGACCATCACATTGTGACCTATAAATGTATTGATATGCATATGATGACTCTTTGTAAAAAGATCATATTAAGAGGCATGGTTGAAACGAGTATTTTTTTTTATTTTTCCCTATGGTTTGTCTTGACTTGGTCTAGAGAGTATGCACTCCCCTCCCGTTGGAGATTCGGTGACATAAGAGTCCATGTGAGGTCTGCTGATTTGTTATCCCTTCTTCCTCCTCCTTTTTCTCGGGTGGTTTTCCATCATCGTGGCCGTGAGGGGTAAGGTCGCTTGTGGATCTCTCGAATCGTCTGGTTCCGTGTACATGCTGGAAGAGGGCCTTGGTCGCCTTTGGATCACTATACAATCCTCGGAGCGCTTTTGACCCTAGCTGTACCGTTTGATGATGTAGACGCCACTGTAGTAACAAGTGTGCCACGGTTTCGTCGCTTCTGCCTCAGGCGGTGACTTCCAAAATTGATATTGCGTCACGCTCATGTGAACGTCTTTATTTCTTGCTTTACTAGGTCTACCGAGGCATGTCCGTACAGATATGTCCTTAGCTATTAGATAGCGGAGGTAGATATCAAAATTGTA
>JAGGAU010000033.1:0-77318 GCA_017657275.1 Termitomyces sp. T108 | reverse complement strand
GTCTCGATCGTCCGTGGTCAGAGAAAGGGCGATGGTGTCATAAAGGATAAGACGCTGTAGGCTTCTCTACATATCTCAAGTGGTAAAGTATCCGCAAAAATTGGCAACGACACAGCATTACGTAATAACATATTTCAAACTGCACGTCTCGACGAAGCTAGCCAAGTGCACAACCCTACTCTTATTGAATATTAGATGGTACCGCTTTCGCGAAAATGCTAGCTCCAGTCGTTCCGTCCACTTTTCCAGTCAAAACAATGAAAATTTTGTCACCGCAAGATATACCTTGAGGCTCCAGGAGTCAGAGGTCGCTCAGTACATGCCATAAGTGTCCGCTCGGGCCACCATAATTGACAATAAGATAATCAACTTGCACCAGGTAGAAGCTTTGCGTCATCCGGGAAGACTTCCCAGGTGATGATTTACATTTACCGATACCCTAGATCGCAGCGAGTCTGAGGCGTATATTTTGATTGTAAACGCATATCAAGGCCGTTCGACGGCTGGTAAGTCATTGAAACAGTTGCCCTTTATCTGCTCCGGGTATGCTTGGACAACATGGCGTATGCGTATGATGGAGGCTTAGTGACCAATTTCCTATCGTAAATCGATATGAAGACTATAGGACTCGTGTTTTGGGATACAGTGCAAGCACGAGATAGAAGAGTACGTAGGATGCCACAAGTCACAATAAAGAAGCGACAAGATCAGTAGATTGACTGTGTATGTCAAGAAAAATAGCTACAAGGTTCAAGAGCCGTTTTTTGGTGTCCGAAGTCAGCATCAATCGAAAGAGGCTCCCTGGTCATCCAACAGTCGTCCCTTGCGAGGGAAGGAGAGCCAGGAGTCCTTTGAGTTGAATGTGATGAGCTGCGAGAACGAAACTTATGTCGTTGGAAAAGAAAGAAAAAATCAAATGTCTGAGGGAGATCAAATTTGTCTAGTGACCAAAGCGCGTGTCGACTCATGGCTGCGCGCGTTTTGCCGCTTCGCTTGACAATCACACACCACAATTGTTTCTCTCTGCAGAATCGTATACCCCGTTAGACTGGTTCTCTTGCCCAGGCACAGCGTGTTCCCCTCGTCACCCACTTCATCTCATCTTCTCGTATAGACCATGGCCGAGGCAGGGGAAGGAAACATCAAAGTCGTCGTCCGCTGCCGGCCTCTCAACGCTCGCGGTGCGTGTCACCCACGCCCATTCTACACGTACTTCATTCATTCACCAAGCTTACTTTGACGGGTCACAGAGCTCGGACGGGGTGCTAAATGTCTTATCCGGATGTCGGGGAACCAAACGATTATCGACCCGCCTGAGCAGGGTTCCGCGCAGGACACGAAGCGCGCGACAGAAAGGAAGCAACTGGCATTTAGCTTTGACAAGAGTTATTGGTCAGCGGGCCCGCGGGACGAGCCTGGATACTGCTCGCAACAGACACTCTATCATGATCTAGGCAAGGAATTGTTGGACCATGGGTTTGCGGGGTTTAACGCATGTATTTTGGCTTGTGAGTCCTCAGTTCGTTGCTTGGGAGCTAGTACTTAAGGAGTTTTCATGGAATCAAGATGGACAGACCGGTAGGTGGCATTGGACTGTTGGTCGAGCGCGACTGAGTGTGGAATTCTTCGACGGGGGTTAGGATCTGGGAAGTCTTACAGGTGCATTACATTCTTTTTGAGTCTATCAGTCGTCGGTGCTGACAATTTGCCCATGTAGTATGATGGGCTGTGCGTATCCTATGAGTCTTCCAGTTTGAAAATTCATAGATCTATAGATGGCGCGGACAAGGGTATCATACCACTAACATGCCAAGAACTGTTCGCTCGGGTGGATTCAAAACGGAGCGCAGACTCCAATCTTTCATTTACAGTTGAAGTCTCCTACATCGAGGTCTGCAAACCCGTAGAAATCCCAGAAATCCTCTCACCCATTTACATGTTGCTCAGATATATAACGAGAAGGTCCGGGACCTGTTGAATCCCAAGAATACGGGGAATCTCAGGGTTCGCGAGCATCCCATCTTTGGACCCTACGTCGAAGATCTTTCCAAACTCGTCGTGAATAGCTATGATGAAATGATGACTTTAATGGACGAGGGGAACAAGGCGCGGACCGTCGCCGCCACAAATATGAATGAGACGTGCGTTCTAATCCCGCTTTTGTCATCCGTGTCGTACGCGTGTAGTTGATCGACGTTCTATTCTTTCTTTCTAGATCGTCGCGTTCCCATGCTGTGTTTACTCTCCTTCTGACAATGAAACGTCACGATGTTGAAACTAATATGGACACTGAGAAGGTGTCTAGGATCAAGTACGTCTCTGCTCACAGATTCTGGGCCGTCTTTCCCTCATATTGCCATCTCATGTGTGAAGTTTGGTCGACTTGGCGGGATCTGAGCGCGCCAACTCAACTGGGGCAACAGGACAGCGGTTGAAGGAAGGTGCCAACATCAATAAGTCACTAACAACGCTGGGCAAGGTCATTTCAGCACTCGCAATGGCAAGCCAAGCAGATCACGGGAAGAAGGGAAAGAAGGGAAAGGCCGAAGAATTCATCCCTTACCGCGACTCTGTACGCCCTTTGCTCTGTCTGATTTTCCATATCCGCGGTTCTCAGGAAGGATATTGATTCATTTTGAATAACCTAGGTCCTTACATGGCTGCTCAAAGATAGTTTGGGCGGGAACTCAAAGACGGCTATGATTGCTGCCATTTCACCTGCCGACTATGAGGAGACGCTCAGTACATTGCGCTATGCCGATCAGGCAAAGAAGATCAAGAACAAGGCAGTGGTGAACGAGGATCCCAATGCGAAGCTTGTACGAGAATTGAAAGAGGAGCTCGAGATGCTTAGAGGTAAGTACGATCGAATCGCAGTGTTCTTTCGTCCCCGTTTTCCTTCATTTCATTAACGATCGGATGCGGTCCCGTCTCTTTCGTGTTCGCAGCTCGCGTATCGGCATCAAGTGGCGAGGACATGTTCGATCCCAAGGTCCCGCCTGAGAAGCAGAAGGTCACATATCAGACGAAGGATGGAAGGATTAAGACTGTGACGAAAGCAGAGCTCCAAGAGCAGATGGAGGCAAGCGAAAAGCTCATGCAGAGCTTAAACGAGACATGGGAAGAAAAGATGAAGAGGACACAGGAGGTGCAGAAGGAACGGGAGAAGGCGCTTGAGGAATTGGGTATCAGTGTCGACAGGGACCTCGTTGGTGTTCACACACCTAAGAAGGTATGTGTTCCACCTCGCGTCGGTACGGTAGTTGGCATTGTGGTAATTACACTTCTCTGAGTGCAGATGCCACATCTCGTAAACTTGGTGCGTCCTTTTTTCATGTCAATGAAGTCGTGTTGCCTGACTCGGACGGTCTAATTTTTCATTTAGAATGAAGGTATGATCCATGTGCTCTATTTTGAAGGAATTCAGCCTGTGATCTTGAGTGTCATGTAGATCCACTTATGAGCGAATGTCTGATATATCAGCTCAAACTTGGAAAGACCGTCGTGCGTATTTGTCTTTGAGCCATGCATTCATATGACCACATCTTACCTACTTGTATCTCAAGGTCGGTCGATTGGATAGTGAGCAGCCAGCTGCAATCCGTTTGAGTGGCGACAATATATTGGAAGAGCACTGCCATTTTGATAACACCGATGGAAAGGTTACCATTCAGTGTCTTCCGGAGAGCATCACAGTTAGTTCTTTCCCTATCTTTGAGTCTATGAAGTTCAAATTGTCGTGTCTTTCAGTTCCTGAACGGCAAACAACTCGTTCCTGGAACAGTACGTCTTTTAAGAAAATTATCCATATATCGTTCGTGACAGACAAACCAGACGCACAAGCTCCGATCTGGTTTCCGTATCATCCTTGGTTTGAGATCACATTCAACGCTGCTACGGTCTGCATTCTCATGTCATTCTAGGCGACAACCATGTCTTCCGTTTCAACAATCCGGAAGAGGTTCGCAAGCAGAGAGATCGGGTGACGGCCAGATCCAATCTAAGTTCGAGTGTCGTAGCTGGGGAGATAGAGGGCGAATACTCGACACGACCGGACTCGCCAACGTCTTCGGCTGACGGGATTGATGTGGATTGGAATTTCGCAAAGCGGGAAGCAGCTCTTGCCCGCTTTGGTTTCGATCCTGCTCTCGACAACCTTCCAGACGACGATCTTAACAAATTGTACGAGAAGATCACGAAGGTCAAGACCATGCGGATTCACAACTCAAAGCCGTCGCGACCGGAGAGTAGCTTGAGTCAGATGATGGACGACGTATGGAGCGAAGCAGGCCGGCCGTTCTCCAGTGATGCCACTACCACAGACGACACCAGTGTCCATGGTAGTCCAGCAGTTTTTGACGATTCTCTCAAGGATGTTCAACATCAACTTGAAGACCGTTTGCAAGGAATGATCGAATCATCAGCAGAGGCAGAGGATCTGAAAATTGAAAAGGAGCATATGGAGTATCAGTTGAGGCTGGTTCGTAACCAAATGAGGCGTCTTATCGATGCCCGTGCAAGAGGAGAAGAGCTTGAAGGCGAAGATTATGAACCTGTAGTATACTCTGCAAAACAGATCAGGCTGATTCGCAAGGTCTTCGACCGGTGGAGAGCTCACCGCTCTTTCTCCATGGCAGAACTGGTTTTGTCGAGTGCTGTTTTGATCAAAGAAGCAAACATCATTAGGTATGTGCACCTCAAAATGTCTACTTTCTCTTCTTAAAGTTCATGTCTTGTCCAGCAAAGAGCTTGGTAAAGATGTGTCCTTCAACTTCACAATCGCAGCTGGTGGCTCTCTTGGTGCCCCTATATCAGCTGTTGGTACCATTGCCGGTTTGGATGAATTCGGCGATGTCGCTGATCCTACACTAACCTCTTCCACCCAACCGTCTGTCGCCGTGAAGATCCTCGACAAACGACATAATGCTATTTATTCCTGGTCTCTTGATCGAATGCAACAGCAGTTGCAACGAATGCGGAACCTGACCACCTACATTGACCGGCCATCCTATACACAACACTTTTCCTCAGACGAACCCTTCTATAACTTGCCGCCCTCAGAATATTCATTCATTGGAAATGCTCTGATATCCCTCGCGTCACTTTCACGAAGATTATCTTCATCATCAACTGTTCCCATATTCTGCCGTTATACTTCAGAGGCAATTGGGTCATGTCGCATGGATATCAAAATTGTCAGTGTTGTACCGCCTGCTAAATATTTGAATGGTTCCAGTGCTTCTACTCGAGCTTCTACACCTATACCAGGCACCATCCTTCCTGGCAGTAAAGTCACATTCTTTATGACAGTTGATACAGTGAAGGGACTCTCCTCCCACGACTTTTCTGGAGTACATCTACAGGTTCGTTTGACATCTATTATGGGGCCCAACGTGACGTCAGAAGAAGTATTCCCTTCCTCTGTCGTCGATCTGGAGAATGAGTCTCTTTCGGACCTCAAGTTCCGCCGGAGCTTTTCTATTGTCGCTTCCACGAGAGTATTGAATCACCTGAAACAAGGATATGCGCCCATAGAATTTTTTGCGTCAGTAAAGCCTACATATCTTGAACGGTTGGAACGATGGGACGAATTGCGGGAGCAAAAACAATTTAGTTTATCTAGCTTTGAAAACCCCACGTCCGAAAGCCGATCCAGCGCAATTCCTTCCATGAGGCGGTCAGAAAATGAGTTTGTGGTCGAACAGGTTCATGACGTTGTCGCATGGTTGCAAATATGTGAACTAGGACCAGATGGGACTTATGTTCCGGCGTCGGTGATATCTCAGGGTGATCTCGATATTGGTTCTTTTTTACTGCATCAAGGACTACAACGACGGGTTAACTTATCTCTTTCGTCCAACTCTGGCCAGCAACTGCCGTGGTCAGGGTTTATCAAAGTGCGCCTGGGGAATATTCGCCTGCTGGATGCAAAAGGACGTGTTCATGAGTCAACTTCGAAAGCTCTCATTACATTGCCGTTGATGAAAGAGCAGAGCGTAGAATTTCGACCCGATGGGACCGGGAAATTAGAAGCATCAGCACTTTGGGACTCGAGTATTCACGACTCTGTTTTACTGAACAGGGTCACTGCAACTAATCAGCGGGTTCTCCTCCGCTTCAGCTTTTCTGTAGCAGTTGAAAGCTGTGCTGATCCCGTACACTTCAACATGGATACAGCTATCACTATGCGCACTCGTGATGCCAGCCCACCATCGAGACTTCTCAATTTTTTCGGCTCAACAAAAATTTTTACCAAGACAAGCAGTCTCTTCAGTGTTCGACTGTCACCTCCTCTCACACGTTCACCCAAAGACCTATGGCGTGTCGATACCTCGGAGAAATATGTCCGGGGTGAGGAAATATTGGGTGGATGGAAACCTCGCGGCATATCAGTCGTCGAAGACTATGAACGTCTAATCTTGACTGAGCACAAAGCTGCTGACGTGCAAGCTATCCGTATTATTCTTGCCAATCATGCACCCCGCCCTCTCGCAGTCGATGCGCTTGCTTGGCGCGCTGATGCCATACTTGCCAAATCACTGGCATTGTGGCAGAAACAACCTGGTTATCGTTTAAATGTAAGAAACACCGATCATACTGTCTTGCTTCATAGACTCTGATCACTTGACGCTGATACTCCGTCAGATCATCTCGACACGAGGCCCGCGTGAGAATGACCAATCTCTATCATTATCCAAGCAACGTGGGACAGACGTAGGACCTGCGGAAGGTTTGAAATTAGTTTCGGACACGAAGCTGATGCCCCGCAAGTATGTGTTATCGATCTCTCCTCATCAAAATGCATTCCCACACACTCTTAGTGATGGCGCCACCAAGAAAGGCCATTTAATGATTTTGATTGATGCTAATAGGAATATCTGGGAACGTCGATGGTTCGTCCTTCGAAGGTAGGGGGAAACTACAATTCAAAAAATCCATGTGTTGACCATGGCTCTGAATAGACCTTATCTACATATCTATACACACTCTAACGAACTTGAAGAGACTGGTATAGTCAGCCTCAGTGGTGTCAATGTAGAAAGCGACCCACATAAGGAATCTCTACTCGGGGTAAGACGTCTCTGCCGAAATGTATAATGCATATATAATCGCTCATCGACTAACCAACGAGCGATTCTAGAAACCCTTCTCATTCACCCTCTTTACTGCATCAAACTCTCACGCCCTTGCGGCCCCTAGTGCAAAGGAGCTTCAGGCTTGGATTAGCAGGCTTGATCCTACACGTTTACCCTCTTGACGACTGACGAAATGTTATGACACTCCTTTCATTATTCTCCTCCTGGATTATCTTCTATCATTATTCTAGACCATCCCTGCTGTGCGAGTCCTAGTACATATTACGTTCGCTTTTTTTCTCTCACTAGATTTTTGCATCCATCACACAAGTGTCCTTCCATAATATATCTGGTTAAATATGTCATCTATTCCTTCACACAGCCTCTTGCATCACGTCCACTACCCTGCCCATCCTTTGACACCCGGTATCCACAACGTTATCAAATAACCAATCATCATCGATCGTTCCACGCTGTTCGGCCTTCCTATCCAACTCTTATTTCCCTCGGAGAACTAGGGCAGTTTCTGATACCATGCTTGTCCTTCAGCTTACTTTGCTCTTGAAATACGCTTCATGCGTTCCCTGTCTTTCTTATACTTATCTCTTTTACAGTACTTATCACGATCTTGACAGCGACAGTGCGCACAAGTCATCATCAGTGTCTTTTTCATGCCATTCGCTTAAAGTAGATTGATACCAATCTTCAATATTTGAGCTTGTGCCAGATTGTCATTCTATAGATATGGGAAGACCACACTCGTAGTCAAGCGGGCAGACAATCTATTTATGTGGTTGGATTTCAGCTCTATACGATGAGATTTTGGGGCCAATGATTCCGCTACGATCGCAAGTACGAATGAAGACTCCAGTACAACGACTTCATTATGAATGAATTCTTTCACTTAGACACTGCAAGACTCTTAATGAGTTCAAAGAAAGTGTCTTTCCACTGACCATGATATCAGTCAGTCTAGTTCAGAAGTTTCTCCTAGTCAGGAAGCAGAATTTTGGGCTCAAAGTATCAGTGGCAGGTCAAGCTGGCATCATCATCCCCGAGGTTTTGAGTCTGAGACTTGCATACCTCATTGAGCTTGTGCATAGCCCAAGTCACTAACCAGAAATTTTTTCCCCTGTCACTTCCGAACGTCCCGTCCTCGCCGACAACCGCTCTTGACGTACAAATCACCGATGCGTTAAGATGAGCAATTGTTGAATTAGCGACCACAAGCTCGGCAGACACTGATTTGGAATCTGATCGTTATCCGTCCTCCACAGTTCTCGTTCATGCTGTAATCTGGCGAATGCGGCCCGTGCAATAATCTGTCTCGGAACTCATGGATCAACGAAAAATGCATTATAGTGATGTTCACAGTATCTTATGTATGTTCGGACCCCATTCATGCAAGTTACCCTGGAACGACCTTGCCGAGGCCTCAACATGGAACAGTACAGTGCACTGAGCAGTTTCTCACACAACTACGGCACGCCAAGGCCATGTTAATGCAATAGTCTTCTGTCGTCTTCGTTGACAACACAACATCTTCGCATCAAAATGAGCTGTGTTGCACCTCACTTTACTTCTGGTCGATTCCAAAGGAGTTACAAAAGTATCATTATAAACGATCGATACTAACTTCTAGAGCTTCTGCCATCACCCGTTGCCACTGCGCCAATTACTTGTTATAATAGATATATGATTCCCGTGAACTACCTGTACATGTACAATGGAACGTCTTCTCTGTATCGAATATGAATAAGTAAAAATTTTGAATGTGAAAGACATGATGATGAACCGGAAGAAAAAATTAGAAACGATGCCGTCTAGTGTTATATACGAGCAATGCAAATGATGGGGATGTGGACTGGGTACATATGCTGGTTAAAAAATCCTCCAAAAACCATAAAGACCGATCAAATGAAGAGGAAGTGTCTATTTAATAAGTAACCCATGCAGACGAGGTTACCCGCGAGTAATCAATATAGGATGTATGATGTGTGCCGGACGTTCGTTTTCATCAACGCATGATGGTCATGTCGCATGGCATAGATGGTTGTGAGGGGAGACTGTGAAATATGACTGATAACCGGAGGGGGGTATAGGCCTAACGGAGAAGGTATGGGGTGAATCATTCAGTCGCTATGCTTTGAGACATTTAGTCGCAGCGCCCGGGCGTATCATTGGGGCGGATAAATGTGAGCATGTGACATGTGATGTACCCCTTGGCAAAGCCTGCACCTGCGTAGGCGAAGAGATAGTGCCATTTGCGTTTGAACGCCTCGTATTCTGCCCGTTCGCGAAGAGCAGGGTAGTCCTTGACAATTGCATCTTGTGCCAGGTTTCGGTCTAGGCGACGACCCCACTCACGCAGTGTCCGGGGATAATGCGCGGCGTGGTTTTCAACGCCTTCGAGGGTGAAACGGTTACAGGAGCCAGTTTGTGCGGCAACGATGAGTCCGGTAGCAGAGGGGAGGCAGGAGTTGGGCCACATGTAACGACGCATAAAATCCTCAGCTTGGTAACCTGTGAATCGTGACTCAGGGAAGGTGGAAGCAGATACGACGGCGGTAGCGTCGCGGGACTTGAGTGCGAAGTCTACGAGCTTGAAGTAAGTGTTGTAGTATTTGGAACCTACGTGCTCAAGCATTTCGATGCTCACGAACGCGTCGAAAGCTTTTTCAAACTCGGCAGGAATTTCTCGATAGTCTAGTAGATGAACACGGACACGGCCCTCGAGGCCAGCAGCACGAATGCGTTCCTCTGCGAGCGTCTTTTGTTCCATAGAAAGAGTGAGGGTGTCGACTTCGCAGCCAAAGGTACGAGCAGCCTCGATAGCCAGTCCTCCCCATCCTGAGCCAAACTCGAGGATGCGGTGTCCAGGTTTAACACGTGCCTTGGTGAGGACATGACGAATCTTGCGAAGCTGGGCAGCTTCTAAATCACCCAAACGAGGACCGTCTTCCAAATCGCCACGAACACCACCCTCAGAGTCTGACCAGAGAGCACATGAGTACATCATCTCGGCGGAGAGGAAGGCTTTAAAGAGTTCGTTGGATTGATCATATGAGGCAATGGCGTTCAGACGGGCCTGTGAGCGAGTCTGACCAAGGAAAGAATTGTAGAGACCAGAAAATGCTGCAGAGACGCGGGCAACAACTGAGGAGAGGGTGTCTTCCATACCAGACTGGTTGTCAAGCCATAGCTAGGGAAATGCATAAATTGAGGTCGGCGCGACGTGAATATTAAACAATTGACATACGTCCATACACGCCTTAAGGGAAGAAACTTCGATATCACCGATCATGTAAGCCTCGCTGACTGTTAACAAGATCAGATTGTTTCGAACTGAAATGCCAAAGTGATAACTCACAGCCCAGATCGCCAGAAAGAAGGATGCGAAGCCAAAAGTTGTCGTTTACGACTTTTAGATGGACGTCGTCATTGCATCCTTTTCGGTGTCTCCCGTAGTAACGAATTCCCTCCGAGTCAGAGATTGTAAGATGACCGGTCGTTATGGCGTCACTCAGGACCGAGAGAATAGAATGGCGTGCTAGGGGAGCATGAGTGACCCGTCTGGCACACGCATCTGGGCTCATACCAAGCGAAACTGCCCATGACCGTGGACTGAGAAGAGACGAGGAGAAGAGTGAGGTCGACTGGAGGGCCTTTGAGGAGGACGAGAATTGAACACAAGGCTGGTTCGAGGCTGCCATTGTTGAGGAGAAGAGGGGAAGATGAGGAGCGACCAGAATGCAGAAAGAGGAAGAAAAGGCAGCTCCTTATAACGCGCGCCAGTCGCTGGTGCAAAAGACGGGTTCCTGTGTGGTCGAAGCATCAAGATGTAACTGCAGATCCGCAACGAAAGCAATCGCAGGGAGGGATTCGCACGTCCCCATTAGGAATCTACACGTGCCATAAGGATTCCGTCAGGATTCCCCAAGGATCCACCTGGGGTTTAACATCTGAAATCGGCAACTCTCACCGCGGATTCACCAGAAAAACATACCGAGGGACCGGACTGATCATGGCTGACGCCGAGGAATACATGAAACACACCATCAAGCAATCACAAAAACTAATTCCAGCTTGAATAATTCGGCTTAAGCGGTCTCTGTCCTGTCTATCTCCTTCCTACAAGTCAACCGCGATCGCAGATCTTCACTACACCACCATTCTTGGTAAGGTAGATCTGAAATCCCAAGACAAGCAGGTGTTTTGATCCAGCCTTCAGTAAGTATTCTGTCCAACCATGTACCCTGGATAAGTGCTTCCACTCTTCGTCGGCAGCACCAGTCATTGTGTGAAGATCTCTCAGGACCGTGTATGCGTGAGTTCCCCGGCACGCGTTGTCACCTTTCATATCATACGCCACTCTCTGGACATGTGACCGTGTTCCGCCTTGCCTCCAATAAAATCTCATGCATCTCATGCTCAACTCTAACTAGGGCCGCGACTCCAAAGACTAAAATAATTCGGCTTAAAACTTTGAGCGTAAGAGGATAAACAATTTACGAATGGCCGAAAAACGTGATTACGAAGGTTATCGAGCATATTCTGTCAGTACTATGCCTCCTGACAACAAATAACAACATGGCGGCGCAGAAGCCTGTGCACATGTTTGATTTTGTAACCGTCTTGGCAACACAGTACATGTTAGAATGTTTCTTGCAAGTACGCAAAACTAATGGAATATGGAATCTGTACTTTCTATCCGCCTGACTTACGCTCCGCTGTCCATCATACAAACGAGTACGATCGACAGCTCGTAACAGCCACACAGGAGGTCGAGGTGTAGCCCGGCACTCAGTAGAGAGAAGCGAAAGGTATATTGGAGAACACTCTAGGCTAAAGTCTGTCGTTATGATCATATGAGCCACTGCTAATACTAATACGAGTGACGTTCGCGGGGGCTCTCCATAGCTGAGTTGATTGCCATCGTCAATAGCGTAAGCTCAGTAAGGTCCAGGGGATACATAGTTTACCGGAAAAATGTCGTCAGGAATTTGCAGGGACAAGGGGTACAGATACAGAAATCACAGAAATATATCCATTGGACGAAAAAGCTATTGATAATCCTCTCCCGTACCAAAGCGGACAAGGAAAAAAGTCGTCCCACCCCGCTTTGCGCGCAGAACTTCCTCATCGAAGCATGGATGCATGACGCGCATTCCGAACCGCCTAAAAAGAAAGTCAAGGAAGGCAAAGAACCATCGACCCACTTGTTTACGGACCATGTTATACCATACTATTCCCGTACCATGCTTAAGATATCACACGTTACAGCATGTACATGTACAGATCCCAAATCGGGAGAAGCAGGAGAACTCGGACCACGCCGAGAAAAAGTCAAGGGAAGGTGAGTGGCAGGGTTGGCATTTCGTGTCATTCTTATATAAATTCTTGACTTCTTGGCAAGGGGAGAAAACACTGATTCGAGTACTCCATGTGACATCCACCTCCAATCGGACAGACTTTCGTATGGTGCCTGTCCGTCAGATGGCAAGGACACAAGTACTTATGCGATCTCCAGTCTAGGCGATGGTTTGCAAATCTCTTGAGTAGAATTGGATGACATGATTCGAGCGTTAGTAAAGCGGGGTAAGAGCGGCGGCGATCGGCGGCAATACGTGGAACGATCGGGGGTGGGCCCTGGAAGCAAGGATGGAAACAAAAGAACGAAGACTGAGAACGAGGGGAGAGAAGGAGGAAAAAGAAGGAAAAAGATATTTTCGCGGCTAACCGTCAGGGCGGAAGCAGATGTGGATGTCATACATAGCGGCACCTTTCGCACAGCGCTGAAAGGACTAATACTGAACACGTAAGAAAGCACAATCCGTAACTATCAACCAGTGGCGGCAGCATGAGCACAGATAGGATAAGGACAGTGCAAAAAGGGAGCGACGCTCGCCTAACGCGTATCGAATCCCGACGAATATTCCATCGTGCTCTAAGAGGTTCCTTAAGCAATACCAGGCGAGAGTCAAGTGTAAGTAGCTCTGCACACGTCCTCACGTCCGACACACACCTGCCTGCGTAGCTGAGTGGGCCGAGTTTATGAACACTTTCGAGGGTTCATTCCTTTCTTGCTCAATCCTGGACCAAACTCTACCCAGCCACCTCTAGGCCCACACAGTTAGCTTCAATCAACTTCGTCGCCGATGCCGTACAAGATCAAGACCAGACAACAAAAGGACTCCGAAGGATATGCCAAAAGACGAGAACAAACTTTAGAAGCAGAGGATTCAACAGAAACATAGATTATTCGCCGGATAATTGTAGACGCCGCAAGAGTGACTCAATGTCGAAGGGAGACGAAAGGTATAGTCCGCAATTCTATGAACATACACAGTCCGATCTCCACACGTAATACTGTTGGTCATTTAGGCAAATAAAATAAAGAGGCCTTGATGGAGTCACCGCTGATTAGAAAAGAGCCCGTGAATGCCGAGAGAGAAGGTAAATAAAACGAAGGGGTATTGCGAAGCTTGGAGGGTGGGACGTAAGACATACGCCGAGATCTGTACATAGTAATGCATGGAATCTCCGTCCCTGTGGCAATTTTAGTGTTTGTACTTCGTAAGCCAAAACAACTGCCATGTGTAGAATTCATGACATGCGTGGAATCTGGAGTGTCAGATACGATAATATGGAGACAAGCTCGATCTCCGTTCGCTTTCGTAACAAACAAAGTTTTGCGATAATTACATCAGTATACTCTTTGTTGAGAGGGCTTCCTTAAAGCTGCGTACCTAGAATAGTGTGTATCAGTACGTCTCACCGATACAACTTGAAGAATAAACGCGATAACCACACAAGATATTGCTTGTTATACATCTGTCATACAACAGTCCTGTACCTCGTTGTCAAATGTACCGGCGGCTCTACGGAGCTAAAACACAATCTTATTGCCACATCGCCGACAACTCAATCAGCGTGTTCGACGAGATTCACACCTGTGACGGCACTACAAGGTCATATCTTCCAATGGTGTGTTGTGACCAGTCCGAAGTCGAGCGTCTACAACCAGTAAAATATGCCGGGTAAATCAAAGCATGAAAGCAGTGACAAAATTACGGGAGACCACGGGTTCGCTGGATTTCCTGCACTAGAGGAGCCTTATAGATCTTGTTTTTTTGGGAAACTAAGCGGGCCGCTGCCACAGGAAATCAGCGCCACGGGACAAAAAAGGCATAGTAAGGTGATTGAGACGTATCTTCAGTGTGTAATGAGTCAAGTTCGCCTCGCAATCTGCCATACACATGCGATCGCTGGAATCGACTACCCAAACAAGCGCGTCCGTTTGCTCGAAGTGGTTCCGCTAGCACAGTAGAAGGGGTGTGAACATGAAGTCCTGATTTTTCATAAGTTCAATGAGGGCATGATCTCCGGGGCATACAGATGTTAAGAGTGTATCTGATCAGAAAGGACTGCGCCGCTTTATTGGCATGTGGCTTGGCCTCTGGCCTCTGCCACGTGCAAGCACCGAGCTGCTGCTGAGTTTCTTAGGATCTTGCTTGTATGATCAAGTCTTCTGGTCACAGTTATCGCCACCCTTTTCCTACAGCATACTAGACATACAGAAACAAGATTTCCGTATCCTTTTCTCTATGGTTGTGAGCGTGGTCATAAGGGAAATTGCCATCAATGTTCACGTGCATGTCCGGAACAACACCCGAGCCCGATCAATTACAGACTCGGTGACTCCTACTGTACTGTCTTTCTTTTCTCTTGATAAGAGGACAGCAGGATGGCTCCGAAAAACAAGGGAGAGAAGGAAAGAAGGACGAAGACGACTTTAGTACATCAATTACAATTTCTAGAGAGAATCGCAACGATAATCTCGGTCACACGGAGAAGGCTGGCGAGAGTGTTATACCCAATACTACTGCTGTACCTCCAGATGCGGATTTCGCTATCCCCAATGCTAAAGGGGGCTTTTCAGGATTTTCAACGTTGAGCATGGATAATGGTCCATTCGTTGAGGAAGAAGATGATTTGGGTGCACTGAGGATTCGTTAACTGCTATTTAGTAGAATTCTTCTTATTCTGGCGTACTCCTACTGTCAAGTCGACGCTGAAAGCTATAGCGTACAAGAGCAAAAAGACAAGAAGAAGACGAAGAAGAGTGACTTCGAGCCTCCTGCCGATCTTCATGAGGACAAGGAACCTTTATCTGAATCTAATACACCAAGCATGGTCACTGCTGACGATTTTGACAATGAATGGGGTCCAGTGAAGAAGAAGAAGAAGAGGAAGGATAAGAAAGGAGAAGCTAAGAAGGGCAGTGCTGAGCCTCCCCGCTGGTTTAGAGGAGGGTGAAGAACCGGATTTAAAGCACCGGCGACAGTAACCGTTGACGAGCTTGACGATAAATAGGGTCCAATAGGAGAGAAGAAAAGATGGGATAAGAAGGGGAAAGATGGGAAAGGAGTGAAAGTTCAGAACGAGGACCAGGACTAGGAGAGAAAGGGTGTGTATAATAATTCACGGCTTTCATACGATGAAGAGCGATAGAATTGCAGAATCTAATATTGATAAGAAGGAAGTAAGAAGACAGAATTCGAGATTACTGCGCTAAAAGACGATGTTGCAGAGGTTGCTGATGAGGGCGGTCCAAAAATTCTTTCAAAGGCGGCATGCCTTTCATGAAGCCCTAGCAAAAAAAGCAGGGCTATGTATGTACGCAAATGTGAGAACAGTGTTGCAAAGACCACTCTTGCCTTTGCAGAAAAGCTTGTACGATGGAAATACGAACTTCACACGCAATGTCTCCCTCGTCGCAACGTCCGCAATCACAGGTGAAAGTGTTCCAAAGATCATCATGCTTCTCGTGGACCTTAAGAAAGAGCGCGTGAGCACCCACTTATCAGTACTGGAGTGTACTGCATCGAAGGTGAAGGTGGTTGAGGGATCTGGTACCACGATTGATGTGGCACTTTCAGGAGGGGGACAGGATCGTGGTGTGCGATTTGAATGACCCTATTGTGACTCAGGTTCGGGCGTTGTTGGCTCCACAACCTCTGCGTGAGTTGTGTGTAACAGGACGAGACGCTGCCCTCAAGCTGTCCGATCATGCCGATTGAAGATTATCGCAGCCTTCTCAAGTGCGATCCGATCATTGTAGGCGTCGATACTCGACGGTTCACTGCCTGTGGGTACGCCCCTAGCTGTGGTCAAGACAGACCCAGCTACGGGCAAAAAGGATGTCATCTCTCTTGGCAAAATGTACTTTACTATCTTTTGAGATCAACCAAAAGACTCACGATGTAAGCCTATCTCTCTCGCGCCGTGCGTAACGGAACTCCTCACTCTGTCTCTAGATAGTTAGGACTCAGGCTGGCGCGGGCGTGACAGCAAAGATTGACCATGCTGTATATAACTCTACGAGTCTGCGAAGATGTATTGCTGACACTCCGATGACAAGGACGAGACCCTCAACCTCATCAGCCGCCAAAGTATCGACATACTTGAAGTACAACACTGGATAATGGCAGCAAAAGCTCAATTCTGTAGTGCTTCCTTCCCTTTCAGGAGTTATTCAAAGCCAATGTGTCAATGGAGGAGTGGCATCTCACTAAGGCACTGAAACCGGTACGTGCAGGTCTCCTATCCAGTTATCCAGTGGGAATGATCACTCACGAGTTCAATGGATAGCGATTCAATATCTTTGTAAATTTGAATTCTTATTTGGCATGGCTTAATCGGTTTCCAACTAATATCCCCACGGCGTAGTTGGTGCGATCCCGAGTTGGCAGGGTCACGGCCATTTACATGGCCATCTACCGCTCCGCTCGGCCCTAAGCACTACGTCTTAGTCTATGGCGCGTCGCGTTTTTCAATCAAGATCTGTTGATAGCCAGTTTTGATATCGTATGGTCGTATGGCAGACGTGACAAGAGTGACGAACCACCAAGTCGTCGTCAAGAAGGGACTTGACGATTTCAAGTTCTATAATCTTTTGTTACTCAAGATATAGTCACTGAAAAAGAACCACAGAAAGAGGCAAAGTAACTGTTGAAATAAACATCGGAGACTGCCGACTTTGGGCTCGCGTCTATGTATGTCGTAAGGGGATAGTATAAGGGAGGTTTGCGAACATTTGTACATTATGTGCTCGTTTCCTTCGGTAACTGAAAGGCGAATTGACCGTGACGGGGTGACACGGAACGATTACATAACCATCTATTTAGCCGGAAATTCATTTTTTGTTGTTCCTCGACACGATCGTATCATGTCTTCTTCGTCTCTTCGCAAAGATATCGATCAAGAACAGGCGGTCATAACTGATCAAGACGAGTTGCAATTGGTAATACCTTTCGGGCTTGACCTGGTATCGACCCTACGAGTTGTGAATCGCTATCGGTAACGTCCATCGTATCTCTGGTCATACTGGCATACGTGGCTGCGGGTATCCTCTTTGTGTGCCGCTAGCATCTTCGTCTCTAGCACCTTGCGATGCAGAGACAAGGATGTCAAGGGTATCAAAGAGGATTGAGATTATACCGCTTGAACCTGAACAGCGCTCATACCTGCGTAGGGAAGCCCCAGTATCGCCATTTTATTGACCCCGGTTCAGGGGTGCTGACCAGATAGCTGACCCATCAATTTTCTTTCTCAGCGCAACCTTGGTTATAAACAGGTAAGCTGCGTTAATGGTCTGGGTTCTCCCATTCACATGGTCCTTTTCAGCAACTTCATCGAACCTGGCACCTGGTTGAAAGCTTTTGCGCCAGTTTTTGTGCTCTAAACTTTATTGGAGGCGTAAGGTATGTCTCCGTTTCCTTGATTAGCTTCGTTTGTGAAATGGTGAAATAGGTCGGTTCTTTTCTTGGGCATATTGGCAGGAGGGCCAGCAGCTATATGGTATGAAACAATCTACTCGATGCACTTGTATTTTTATAGTCTTTTCCAGGTCGTCATACGTCGTCACGATCATCTTTATGACCATCACCGCGGCTGTACTCGCAGAAATATGCTCTGCCCTGCCTTTAAGCGGTTCCATCTACATTTGGGCTGCTGAGAGCGCCGGTCCGAAGTACGCCCGGTTCTTCGGTTTCATCGTAGCTTGGTGGTCCTGCACCGCATGGATGACTTTTACTGCCGGGAACTGCCAGGTATGATAGTCTTGTCTTTCTCAATATGCGCAAGGCTTGAAGCAGTCATCAGACAACGGCGAATTATATCGTTTCTCAGCTTGCCGTGTGGGAAATAGACTTTCCTGGTGGCATTTCGAATGATAACGTCAAGTGGAGGGCTTTCATATGGGCGATATCTGAGGGCATTTTACTGGTTTCTGTCGCCATTAATTATCTTCCTCCACGACTGTATTCTGTCGTTTTCAAGTTTTCTCTCGCTCTTATGATGGTCGACTTCTTCCTTTGCCTGATTTGGCTCCCGATTGGTGTATCAAAGACATATGGTTTCCGCACTGCAGGCGAAGTTTTTACTCAGACTTGTGTGTATTTATATTATGCGTTCCATGTACTTGTTCTCATATTTTACCCCAGATAACGGAACCGGCGCACCTGCTGGATGGAATTGGATTCTTTCCTTGTGGGTATCGTTTAACAAACAGTCTCTCAACGTGCTCAAATACTATCTAGCCTTTTTACTGCTGGTACAATGACTGGCTTCGATGCCTCAGGACACATCGCCGAAGAGACCAAGAATGCTAGAATCGTTGCTGGCAAAGGCATTCTTAGCAGTGCCATCGCAACCGGCATCCTGGGCTTCATCACCACCATCCTTTTCTTGTTCTGTACACCCGATTATGATACTTTGTTTTCACTTGGCGCTCCGCAGCCATTCGTTCAAGTTTACGCCCTTGCTCTTGGAAAAGGCGGAAGTGTCTTCATGACTATGATCGCCGCCTTGGGACTCATCATGGTCTGTCAATTTGATTCTTCCCTATCCTTCTTCTGATGCACAGGAAATACAGAACACCAGCATTGCAATTGTTGCTGCTTCTCGTCTCGTGTTTGCCGTCGCACGTGATGGTGTGCTCCCTTTGTCCAGTTGGATCGGCCAAGTCGATTCTTCCGGTCAACCTAGACATGCTATCACGGTCATCTATATCTTCGGCGCATGCATCCTCTGTACGATCTTACCCAGCCAAGTCGCCTTCACGTCGTTGGTGTCTGCAGGTGGAGTCCCTACCATCGCTGCTTATGGGCTCATATCTCTGTTGCGTTTGACGATGACGCCTGGCCGATTCAAGTCGTCGTACTTCTATCTCGGAAAGCTCGCCATCCCGTTCTATATTTGTGCAGCCATCTTCAATGCCATCATTTTCTCCGTAAGTCTGCCATATTTCTTTCGCTCTGTCGGTATATTCTGACCTTCGTCAATAGGTCATGATCTCTCCGTTCTTCTTCCCTGTAACCGCTGAAACCTTCAATTTTGTGAGTTATTTACTTCAAAAATCCCTTTATCGTCCTGGGGATTGACTTATGTGCAGGCCTGCGTCATTTTTGTTGCTGTCACCATATTTGGTATCATCAGCTGGTGGTTAACGCCCGAGGAGAAGTGGCTACGTCGTGAATTTGTCTTGAAGGCTTTGGAAGACCGTGGTTCCTCTGAGCCGGCGAGCGAACGTTCGGATTAAATGGATGTTTGAAACGTATATTCCGAAACAAAGAGGATCGATTCCTACATTTCTTTTTACCTTCAAAATATAGGATGTTTTTGTTGTATGATGCAAAGACGCTGGTTCGATCTCCAAGCCCAAGGACCTAGTTTTTATTGGGATTCAAAGTAAGAGGTTTGAAAGTGTCTCATACTATGTCAAGCGATCTAGTATGACATGGCGTCTATACATTCATAGTTATGTTTTGGTTTCCATTAAATCATTAAATGTGTGACAGTCGGGACGAACTAGCATTCCCATATCATAGGACAAAAACTTCATTGGGTGATAAATTCCACCTACTAATTCTTTGTATCCAGAATTTTGTTTCGAACTTGTAGGAATTGCGATAGGACTTGAGCTCTCTGTCAACGGTGAGAAACCATCAACTGGTATGATCTTATAACGAGTGAACCCGGGAATGACTCTTGTGACTTTGTGTCAAACCTTTTTCACTAGAGATTTTGCTCTTGCACTTTGCATTAACCTCACCCAGATGACTTTATTGTAAGCACCCCTGTACGACTCATGCATCATACACGGCTAGTACACTTGCTTATCGTCCTAGACCAGATTTCTTCGAGTCTTCCGAGACCTTACTAACATCGTTTTGATTTTTGGAACATTTTTTACAGTTGATGGTGACCGGCCTTTGGACGAGGTTGTCATGAAAGTGTGATTCGCTAGTCGAAAAAAATGTAAAACCATAATACACACAAAGCCCCAGCGAGACATTATACATATGCATGACATTATCTAAGGCAGCCTCGCACTTCTCAGGTCATTTCAAGAGACGCGAGCTTGACGGGTCAAATAAGACTACTGACTGCGCTTTATGCTAATTTCTCCACTGGCGATAAACGATAGACACCCTTACAGTCACGTAACAGTATCGGCGCTTCGTCACCAGATTGACAAATCTCTTTTGTGGCGCCCTTGGGATGTGGTACGGAGCTAAGAGTACCCCAAACATCATGGAGTAATGTTGACCAAAGTAGGTACTGCATAGACGGACGCATCGGCAGTTACCTTCTTGATGTCACCGCTAGTTTTCGACTAAGATGCCAGCAGAAGACTGAATGTAAATTTTCAACCCGCAAGAGCGGTATCGGCAAATTCTTCCTTGCTTCCGAGAGGACCGGCTGTAACAGATGAAAAGTAAACCCTTCACAGGGATGCCATAAATCCGTAGATCGCAGTTTTCATTTCAGCAATGGAACTATCTACATACAACCGAGGATTTAGGGTCCACACCTTTCTTCATTTGCGTATGCTATAGTCCCGATCTGAGTAACATTAGTATCGGAAGTTCTGACAAACTGTCCTTGAGAGTTTGTTCATGTAGAGTAAGTATTGTGACAGATCTTACTTCGGGCTGTATGGCCTGTACCCGGAGTGATCTTTGATAAAAGAGAAAATGTATTGACAGTACCTCTAGATAATTGCCTTTTGGACATACAAGTCTATGAGATCAGCATGTAACCGATCCTGTCTCTGGCTCAATACGATAGTCCCTGTCAGTATGATTAAAAAATTAGGACTAATCCAGTACGCAGTTTGAGGATGTTTGGGTATAGCACAGGCCACAGAGGACACGGATATCATCGTCTTTCGGGCGTCTCATCGCACGTGTGACATGATGATCGCGGTACATACTGTTAATTAAGGGAGTTTTAATTAAAATTTACGGAGAATGAAAAAAAAGCATTGAGCCCATGAGTTCACGCGATGAACTAGAGTATTTCTTGAAGCTTCTTCGTGGTGTCCCCATCGAAAAATGAAAACATAAAGAGTAATAAGGCTTTCCATAAATATGTATTACCAGGGAAGCCATTCCCATTTGATGGATGGGAGTACAGCAGCGCCACAAATAGTTTTATCCAAAGACGAAACACGTGTTAGTCAATGGCTAGTCATATCCTGCAAAGACAGATTGAGGTACTTTTTCAGGAATGAGCTATACGAATATGTAAAAGCTTAGATAGATATTCTGCAGTCACAATTTATGATGACAATGAATGCGAAATCATACCTGCCGCTAACTCATCTTTATGCCGTTGAGAAATCGTAGTTTCCTGGTCCTTTGGTACCTGAACTGGTCAATTACGCCGTAATTAATGAACTTAATTTACTCCTGGTGTTTCACTGGAAAACAACTAGAGCAGGAATTTGGAGCTCGCTTGAGGCTTAGGCTGGGACCTAATTAATGATTTCTCTGTACAGATGTAGTCCAAAGAGATCGTCATTGCCTATATAAGCTAATGGTGTCATCGATGACAATGACGGGCTTGTCTGTAGGATTGATTATGAAACGACTATATATCCTCTGACCACAACACCGTTTCTAGGTTGTGTAAGTCTACGAAACAAATGAATGTACTACGATACTTTTCCCTTTGCGAAATGATGCATCCTCTTCTCTGATCATGCCTGATGAGTAGTGGCTCTACTACAGACCATGTAGCCGTTGCCACGAACAGACCGATATAGCTGAGTCTAGGCCATAAAAAGCCTATCTGAGATCTGTCTTGCCGGTGTCAAGTTAATTTCACTATGCATGTCCAGTTGGTGATGAATTACAATTCTTGGGATATTGAAGATGGGCTCAAGGGCTAGCCCTTCTGTGAGCTAGACACTGTTTCTGATGCACACGCTTCTTTTGGGAGTTATTCATTTATCCTTACCAGGATGGTTCGCCTTTATAAAAGGACCAGTATCTCCTAAATGTATTATACACCTTACAACCGACATACCTCTCACTTTCCATTGTCATGCCTCTTGTTAAAATTCCTTTGATTATAATTGACGCTGTCAGTATGAAAATCAATGCGACTCCTCCCAACCCATCAGTACCACCGAGGGATATTGTCATACCAGACTGGAGAGAGAGATTTCTCAGGTCTTTGAGGTGGCCATGTCGTCTGTTGAGGGTGAGACGTGAATCATACTTCTGTTACGGTTCACGGCAATATTTTATTCAGGTGATGTATTGGTCTATATGTTTTGTCGAGATTCTTGTTATCATTGCCAACCAATCTCCTACCAATGTACTCGCGAAACATATTCTTGATGCCTTCACATTGAACAAAACATCTCTGCATCGTATCAGAGTCACTCCACTTTTTTTACTAGGCAATGCAATCGGTGCATTTGGCACAATCTTGCGTGTTCAAAGCTTTCGCACATTAGGTCACCTGTTCACATTTGAACTCTCCATCCAAAAGGATCACAGGCTGGTTGTCAAAGGCCCGTACGCATTTGTACGACATCCAAGCTATGTTGGTCTCATTTTGACGATTCTGGGACACTACTGTAGCCATGCTTCGGGATCGTGGGTTTCAGAATGTGGGCTGCTTGAAACCATCGTAGGGAGAGTTGCGTTTTTTGTGTGGTCTACTATTGCGGTTGCCGTCATCGCCAGCATCCTGCTTCGCATCGGTCCAGAAGACAAGATGTTGCGCATGAGATTTGGACCAGAATGGAAGACGTGGGCGAAGCGAGTTCCATATAGGCTCATTCCTGGGGTTTTTTAAGTCATGTCGCAAACTTTGCTGGCGTGCTGCTAACTGCTCCTTATCTGCGTCTTTTCGATGTGGATAGATTGGTGTTTTTAAATTGTCCTACAAAGATATTTCTTTCGATTTCCCTGGTAGTCGCTGTTTCCCTTACAACACACAAAATATCTTGTCAATAGATCAAGGCGAGGGTAAGTAGTTACGCTCAACTTCTTGCGAGGTATAATCACCTTGTCAGACATACTAGACTTCGTCATATTGAATCCATCGCTTTGAGAGAATGTCTGACGCGTCGAGGACCGGCATGGAATGAGTGGTCTGCTGGCAGCACCGGAATGGATCTTGAACTGTGCATGACGTAATCTACAAGCGACCCTGTTCGCGGCAAACGTATGTACATAGTCTACGTAAATACAGTATATTCACCATCAGATGGTATCAGATCCGTTGCCGCGGCGAAGTTCATACAGTCTGATCGCAAGCCATCCATTTGAAATCAAATGTATGTACATAAAATCACTGAAATAACATGTGACAACTACGGACCTTCTCCACAACTACCATGGCTTCTACACTCCTCAGGTCCTCCCTACGGCTGTCTCGTCTTCTTACCAGAGCTCATCGTAGGACGTTCTCCTCTTCTCCATGTATCCGTTCTATAGGTTCCCTGCGGAACTTCACTGATGAGGAGAACATGCTCCGTGACGCCGGTACGTTGTCTCGTCTCGACGTCCTCCCTCTGACCTCATCTCGCTTCCAAATGTGTAGTGCGACGCTTTGCGATAGATATCGTTGGTCCCAAAGTCCGCGAGATGGACGAAAAGGAGCATATGGATCCGTCAATAATAACGGGGCTGTTTGAGCAGGGGGTGAGTTACTTTTGGTCACGATGCTCCATGGATCAACTGACGCGGCTTTAGTTGATGGGTATCGAAACGAGTGAAGAACACGGTGGCGCAGGCGGTTCGTTTACTTCGGCTATTATCGCTATAGAAGAACTAGCCAAGGTTGATCCGTCCGTATCTGTCTTGTGCGATGTGCACAATACGCTTGTAAACACGATATTCCGCACGTATGCCACAGAAGAACAAAAGCAGAAATGGCTACCACAGCTTGCGGAGTCAAGGGTCCGTATCCACTTGTTTTCAGTGCTATTGAACCGGCACTTACATCAATGTTCAGCTAGCTTCATTCTGTCTTTCGGAACCAGGGTCAGGCTCCGATGCGTTTGCCTTACAGACCCATGCGACGAGGGATGGAGACGACTGGCTCATAAACGGTACCAAAATGTGGATAACGAACTCATACGAAGCTGAAATCTTTCTCATATTCGCCAACGTGTGTTTTTCTGGTCCCGTATTCTTCGCCATTGACTGACCGAGAGCGCAGATCGACCCCAGCAAGGGGTACAAGGGTATTACATGTTTCGTTGCAACAAAAGACATGGGCATCGAAATCATGAAGAAAGAGCAGAAGCTAGGAATCCGCGCGTCATCAACTTGTTCCCTCAATTTCGATAATCTAAGAGTACCAAAGGAAAATGTCATCGGTGGAGAGGGTAAGGGTTACAAGGTATGCGTTCCAACCCATGCCTTCTCCATGTCAATGTAATTCATATTCCTAGATTGCAATTGAAATTCTTAATGAAGGTGCATAACACCCTTGCTTCTCTCTTGTATGCTAAAAGCCAATTTTATAACCCCCAGGCCGTATCGGTATTGCCGCCCAAATGCTCGGTCTTGCTCAAGGCGCATTTGACAAAGCCGTCCCTTATACCTATCAACGCACTCAATTCGGACAGCCCGTCGGGACTTTTCAAGGCATGCAATTCCAAATTGCTTCCGCTGCAGTCGAACTCGAGACTGCGCGTCTGCTTACCTACAATGCCGCAAGGCTAAAGGAGGAGGGGCGCCCGTTCACGAAAGAAGCCGCGATGGCGAAGTACTGGGCGAGTCAGGTCGCGCAGAAGGTTAGCGGATCTGCAATTGAGTGGGCAGGAGGTCTTGGTTACACGAGAGAGACGGGTATTGAGAAGTTCTGGAGGGATTCTAAGATTGGAGCAATCTACGAAGGGACGTCGAACATACAATTTTTGATGCAAGTTTATCTCATGAAGTTCAGATATATTAATGAAGCATGAAGTTTAAAATTTATTGCAATTGAAAGCTCTCACCACTCTCGCGCTCTCCAAGTCCAGAAATCGCAGCAGGCTTCAAAGCACCAATACCATTTGAGTATTCTTTGTCTGGTCCTGCCTATGGTCTAAGTATTCAGGCTGTCAGTCTGGTATGTAAACGATTGCCGAATGATCAACCTTATGCTCGGACATGCACGACCTCTCAGAATGCAGAGGAAGCAAGGAAAGATAGTGAGGGAGTTGAGGGTGAAACTAAAAGGGGCAGTGAAGTGTAGGAGGACAGCAAGGATATTGACAATGAAAATGACAGTGATGGTACACAGAGTACTAAAAATAGCCTCTGACATCTAGCAAGATATTCTGTTATAATTTTTCCAAGCTCAAGTCCAATTTTGAGTGAGACGTCGAGCTTGGTGTTGGCAATGGATGAGGGCAGGGCTTAGATCAACGCCCGTGATGATAGAATGCATTGTCAAGACATTGTTGACAGTGAATGGGAATGTCATAAGATAACTGGTCTGATGAGATCGGGATATAGCCGGTTGCTGAGGAGGAATATTTTGTGGCATTTTTACTATATTTTAAGCATAGAATCGAGCTTTGGCGGGGAAGGCGGGACGTACGGGAAATGATGAGCGGGAGGTGCCGACATCAACGATCAAGTAACGGCTACCGACAGTTGTTGATTGCAACGTTGAAAGCAACCGCGTGATGATCCGGGCTAGATAAATGAAGTTCATACATGAAATAATATGGTATATTCATTCATAAGCGTGCTACTAACAAAAGAAGCTCATGTTAGAGGTGCATATACTAATATGAGAGATTATGTGGGTACGACAGGTGAGGCGGAAAACAGAATAAGCAGCTTGCTTTTTACGCGGGCTGAGAGGTCGTGCATGTCCGAGTCATGTTAGAGGTGGATATACTATTTTGAGAGATTATGTGGGTACGACAGGTGAGGCGGAAAACAGAACAAGCAGCTTGCTTTTAATTGCGAGCTGAGAGGTCGTGCATGTCCGAGATCAAGGTTGATCATTCGACAAGTCGTCACTATGGATGTTGTTTACATACCAGACTGACAGTCTGTATACTGAGACCATAGGCACGACAAGACAAAGAATCAAGACGTATATTTATTCATGGAGGCGTGCTACTAACAAAAGAACATGTTAGTGGATATAGGCGCCGATATCCACCTCTAATATGGGGTATTATGTGGGTACGACAGGTGTTTCGGCTTCTGAGTAAACGACGCTTTAATTTGGTCCTGAGACAAATCTTGACCGATCTTTCGAATTTGTTGATCTGGCAGAGGATACGATCCAAATTCCCCGATCTTCGGTATTCGTTGGGTCCTACTGAACTTGAACAATCTCGCTAGATTATCCTAAACCCAGGATTAGCATATGATCGGATCGATGATCCTTCGCTACCTTGCTTTTTGGCAAGTATACTGTCCCGACCGATACTATCTGGAAGTACAAGGTTCTGTTGACACGAACATTTCCAACGGTGGTGATGGAACTGTCGTTGTCGAATCAGGGATTTCAATGTAGTCAGATTCACCTTCGCACGAATTGCGACAATGGTCCCTTTAGGCCTTGATACTTATGTGACGGGACCATTATCGTGATCATCCAATTGTCAACCAGGACTTAATCTTGCGCTGTAAAATTGCGACAATAGCCAGGAATATTTTCATAATATAGATAACATGATAACATGATCAAAAAGTTAACCAATCTTGCCTTCTTGGATCGCCTTGCGTATTGGATTTTGACTGGGCGGGATTGCGCCTGTCTTCTCCAAGCGGTCGAACAGCACAAACAATTTCTCCGCCTCACGCTCTTTCTCTTCATCAGTCATCTCCGGCAAATCTTGCTTTGGGTTATTGGTCGTTCCAGTAATTGGATTTATTGAAGCTGCCGCAGTACTGGGAGTATACGTACTGGTCGTAGCACTTGGTGCATGAGGGGCACTAAGGACTCCTTTGTTGTACAAGAATCCTGCTACGTTTCCGTAGCCGACGAGAGCAGAAAGGACGGATGCTGAAACACGATGCGCGTCAGATTGCAGTGAAGGAGGTTATATAACTTACCATCGGAGTCGCACATGGCAAATAACAACTCTCCAACCGAATCCTTCAATCTTGAGTGGTAAACGCTCGTCATAAGTCTGAGGCAACGGCCCAATAAGTCAGACCTTCCTTCAAGCGGCGAAGAACGATCCAAATCGTCGGGGATAATCAGCTGTCGCACGCGAACCCTGGATGCCTCGTCCGCAGCGCAGATTCTGGAAAGAAGCACGACCAAAGGAGAGAGCAAGTCGTCAAGCGAGTTGTCAGGCAATTCTTGCTTAGCACGGTCGCGCACAGACGCATCATCAACATCGACAACATCTGGGAAGAAATGCGCAAACGCGGTGTCCATCAGTTCGAAAGCACGTTGGACAACATTTACCGAGGCCGGGGTATTGGATGGAGGCGAGCGGGATAGGGACCGTCGACCAGCGGAGAGGACAGATAATGCGCGATCCAAGGTGCTAGGTTTGGGAGAAACTGGTGTTGGTTGCGGAGAGTCATTACCGTTGCTCGAACTAGATGCAGGCTGAGGCGTTTGGGATCGTGATTGTTGTCTAGGACTATTAGATACAGACACCCGAGACGATGCAATGGCATTAATGCCGAACCAAATAGGGCATAGTTCCGCCGAAATGGGTATCGTAATTAATGTGTGTATAACATGAGTAAGAGGTGCAGCGATAGGGCTGGGAGAAGTCAAAGGTAGAGATGTAAAAACGCGAAGGGCTGGTGCCAAAATACTGATGACACTTGTAAGCTAGAAGATAAGACTGATTAAAGAGGAAAGAAACGCACCTATCCAATTTAGAACTCCAAAAATCGCCAATAATATGTGTTTGATCAGGATTGTTAGCTTCGGGGGTTTGTGGCTCCGTTTGGACCATCTTGGGATAATAAAGAAGAAGATTGAAAGCAAATTTGAGGATGTCGGTCATAGCCTCTCGCGCCATCTTCCTTCCAGCTAGGATTCCGATCGTTAGGAGGTCCAGCTTTGAGCCAATTATCTCAATCGCAGTGTACCCGTTGTATTTGTCTTCAACAAGTTTTCTGATGAACGAGGGGCCTGAGACTGTAATGAGAAAAAGGATACGCGATAAGACGAAGATATGATCTGGTAAGGTAGTTTTCTAACATGAACAAGTAAGAGACAATCCTTTCGAACAGTATGAAGCGTTACCTCGAGCATGGAGATAGTGAGGACACCTCCGTCAACTGTTTCCTCCAATATAGTGGACCGAGCCTTCTCGATCAGAAATAATGCATTGGCAACAGACCTGAGAGCTTCGCTCGAAGCTTCTGGATCATCCTTGAAATATGAAGCAAGTTCCAGAAGAGTGTTCAGATTATCAGGTGTCGCGATGAATTCTGAACCGACTGGGTTCTTGCCAAGTTCCTTTACAGCTAACAACGCTTGGGCAACATCTGATACCGGTGCGTAAGATTGCACTAAATTCAAGTAAGATAGTTGCACACCTTTGTGCGCAAGAAGTTTCGAGCCATTCTTGGTTGAGGCGGTTTTCAGATCTCGTAGGAGACTTTTTATGAGCTCCTTTCGGCTTGTATCATCGATCGCGAATGGTGGGGCTGGAAAAGTTCGGTAAAACTTGCTGCTCATAGTGAAGTCCAGCTATGAAACACACCGCTGATGATTGACTGAAGCACGGTCGATACTTCCGACCTACTTGATGAGGCAGACAGTGCTGTATATGATCGTAGAATGTCCGTCATCAGGATATCAAAAAGGTAATTAGGGCTAGGCTGCCCACAATTATGGGAGAGAGCGATTGGTAGGGTATAAGTAGAGAGGACGTTAACGTTGAGTTCCTGCCTGAGCGTCGGGGTCGTGAAGGTGGAGGGGGCAAGAAGTTAATTACAAGCTCGATAGCAACCATTCTCCGATTGACATACAATTCATTACATTACAACATCTTACAAAGCTAACATTGTCTCGCACGGTCAACGCCATTGAATATTAAGATCAGCGATCCGGAAAACTTCCATCATCCCATGGGAATAGATGCCAGGATCATGTTGAGCCAAGCCTGCGATATAAAGACGAACGGCTTGCATGTATGTACAAGAAAGAAATTCGACGGATAAATCATGATGGCACGTGCATACCACCATTCGCGCCATTTGCAACTGGTGTACTAGTCGTACCAGGTCGACTTTCTTCCGGTAGAGCTTGAAAGTACTCCTCAAGCTCCGGGAAATTCTGGACTAGTGCCTCGTTGAGGTATTTCCGATACGACTGTATAGAAGGATTGAATTGCTATCATGGCCTTGGCGGCAGACAAACTGACATCTATTGCAGCAATCTTTCCGTTCATGAACTGATTCTCCGTCGCGGCGCGTTCAATGCGTTCTCGCGTTAACAACATGGGATTCCTAGAACTGTCGACCTCAGTTAAAACCTGTAGGGGGATCATTGTCTTTATGTTCTGCCCCATGTCGTCGATCGTGCTGAGGTGAGTCACCACTTCATTCCTGCAAGTTGTGAGAAGGCGCCTGAATCGAAAATACTATACCTACACTCGAAGCCCTACCTGCTTTCCACCGCCCGGTTTATCCCTCTCCTTTGTGGAATCGTTGATGACCGTCGTGCCAAGGTTGTACAGGGCATTTGCAAGACCAAGGAGTTCCAGCTCTAAGTCGCCTTGTGAACCAGGAGGTGCCGGAGACTGGGAGGACCGTGGGGAATCAGGCGCAGGTGCGGGCGCCATGGTTGTCACAAAGAGGAGCGAACATCTTATTTGGCTTTTATTTGGCGCTGCTGAATTATCCTGGTTACTGGGTACATACATTGCACCTTCTAGTACTCTTTCACCATGCTCTTCAACTTGTCTGATTCCTCCTGAAAGAGCTGCTCGTATAGCGGCACGTCGCTGAACAATCCAAAATCTTCTGCTAGTTTTTTGCATGCCTTGGCTCTCCCTATCCCCACCAAACAAGCTATCAAGTTTCGAGCACGGATCCCTTCTGTTTCGCCAAGTTCCATTGTGCTGGGGTGGTCCCGATTGATGCTCAAGATCATCGAATCCATAACATGAACATGTCCAACCCCTTCTATATTCTCTTCGTGCATCCGAACAAGTTGGAACAGTGGTCCTCTCAATATTACTTCTTCTTCCTCAGGAAACTGAGATAGCTCTGCAACCGGAACTGCACAGATTGTAGATACCACGCTTGATGGGAACGTATTCTGATAGAGTCGGAGCAATTCTGTTTCAAGTTCGAAGACGTGTATTCTCCACAAGAACAAGTGGCTCCCAGGCTGACGTTCGATTTCACCTTCCGCAAACCTGAGTGCTACCTCCTGTCTCCTGCTTGCAGATATCAATGCTAGTGGGATTGCCCAAAAACGCTCCAGGATAGGCCTAGCAGCAAGCGCTTCAAATGCCTCCAGTTGTGCGTTGGAGGCAGCCAAAGCACGATAGACGACGCCTTGAAAATTATCTGCCTCAGGTGTGACAGAGACATAATTGAAAAGGTCGACGTTCACTAATTCCACAAGAAAAACAGCATTGTTGAGCTCCTCCAGCTGCTGCGAATCTGTCGCTTCGTTCGTTCGAAGAATGGTGTCGACGATTTGGAAGACCTTGTTGTACCCAGAGTCCGAGGTATAGAGTCGTATCGCACTGTAATCATCTTCATCATCGGGAACCGATCTTCTGTTTCTGTCTTTCCATTTTCTCGGACTTGTCAAAAGGTGTTCCAACTCCCCTCTGTCGCCTGCAGGCAGGGGATCACCCAATCGTCTCGTTAGCAGCGCCTTTAACCCTTCCATCAATAGCCCATACTTAGTCCACTCCATTCGAACGTAGGCGATTGGGCCACCAACCACAGTTAGACGGTCCGCCACGCCTTTGCCGTAGTAAAATGGTTCTGATATTGGTCCCTTTACAGGACCCCAATCTCCAAATCTTTGGAGGCGATTGACTCGATCATCAGGAGAAATGGTCTTCGGGGCGCTGTGTGTCTCCATCCTATGTCTCCAAGGACCTTGACAAATGACGATCTAGTTGTCCACGTCTCGAACGGAATGCGGCACGTCAAGTCTGTGACCTGGTCTACGGACTCAACTTGATCTATGAAACGTGATTAGCACCGGATGGCTTCTTTCTACCACAGTGTGGCATTCATTTACAAGGACTTGAGCACGTTTGAACCTCACAGTAAACGCCGTCCTATCTCCATTGATCACATGTCATGGCATGTTCCTCCTTCGTAGGGGAAATAAACGCAACTTTTGCAAGTGATGAGTGTTGTACATTTACTCTTGTACGCAGACCTGATTGTCCACATTCAAACTTTACGTTACGTTTTTCATCCTAGTAATATGCACACTTATGTGATTGCTGGTTACAACACGTTAACAAACCCATCCGAAGAACTTCTGCTTACAGTGGGGCAAGTTAAGATAACCAACTCGAAACCATGGTCATCAGATATAATTAGAACTTTCCACTGATTATAATCTGGACAGTTCTTCCTGCTTCCCGTCTTTTCCCATATCACGGCTCGCCGGCATGTCAGTACGTGAGGGTTTGGTGACAGAATGATCCTCATTACTAATGACTGTGCGTTCGTTGAAAGTTTTGATATGGTTTTGCTCTAGGAATAGTGCACATGTGCGCAGACCAGAAGGTACAATTCTTTTCGCTGTGACAATGGAATGTTCCAACGTTCGTTATGGAAGAACGATCGCGAATCAATACACCTGGTAGTCGGTTTTCGAGGACGATCTCATCCACCACGAAAGCATGTTTCTTATTCAGTGATGGAAAAATAGAATACTCCACTCTCGACGAAGCTCTCCACGATGCCAGAACAACGTCAGCAAAATGTAGCCCCCGTCGAATTATACACGAATCGCTTTGGTGACTGGGATTCAATGCACTATCTCTCTGTTTTTGGAAAGAATGGTGCTCCCCGCTCTCAAACGTTCTATAACGGAGAAACTCTTTCAACACGAATGGCCGCTATTCGTCAGGCCATTATATACATCCGAGAGAACTGGAAAGATTATTCAGTTCTCATGGCGGACCTTCGCTCGTACATTCAGGAGCTCACTGAGGGAAAAGATGATCTAAATTTCCCGCCATATCTACCCATTGTCCTTACCGGTGTTAAAGCATGGGACTTGGAGCTGAACTCCATTCCTGATGACGAGAATCTGAGTGTTATCCGACTATACACTTCCCAAGTGGGATACAACCAGATTTTTCGCGTCATAAATCAAGCGTTCAGGACCGACAATGTCGTCGAACAAGAAAGGCGTGTCCGCTGTGCTGTGTTCCTCATAGAACTTCTCAACATCGATCTATTCAACTATACTCTCCGCGCACCTCGCACGCACAATTTCCGAGGTACTGTCTATCGTGGCGTTATATTCTCTGATGATCAACTGCAAGACTTCAAAGACCTTGCAGCTCGGCCTGCTACAGAGAGGTTTTGGGGAATTCCCCTTGCGATGATGTCTGCAACCACCAGCATGGCAGTCGCTCTCAAAGAATTTGCAGGCCTTGACAAAATGACGGACACTGGAATGATGGCACGTCATCCATTTTTATGGCGAATCCGTATTGTCGATCTCTTCCCTAGATATCTTAAAGTTTATCGGGAGAGATTTCCTTCGAGTGTTGTATCGACGATATGTGCGGTTCCTATCCGGGAGCTATCTGACTTTGCGGACGAAGACGAGGTATTGCTGCGGGGACCATTTTTCCAACTAATATGCATGCGGGAAGAGTTTCTCGAGGGACATGAGAACGCGATTCAAGTCATGGACCTGGTCATGTTGAATGCCAATCGAGACCATCCGAGTACAATGCAACTTAGTAAGGAAGAGGGAGAGAAGGCTAGGCAACTCTTCGCCTGTCTAGTGGGGATGTGTAGGGCCGAAGTATGTAAGAAGTTAGCTCAATTTTACGACCTTGGAGAGGATATTGTGCAGTACGAGGAGATGTACCGAGACGGGGCAGCCAGATTGGCCAGCTTGGATATCTAGGCAACCCTCATCTATTGTAAACACAGTCGATATCATTTTCTGCTGCACCATCGCCATCACTTGATCATAAGTAGATGGCTCACTCCAGATTGGACTACTTGTGGATTAAGTAACCTTAAGCTCGTGAATTTCTACTTCCGGACGTGATTGTAAGAAAGTTGAGTGACTGATGATCATGAACTACCTGGTAACCACAGGAGTTGATGTGTACAAAATTGGAAGGTGGCGAACGATGAAGGAAAGATTTAAGAGAGACTCGTAAGCGGCGGTGAGAGTTAAGATGATTATCAAACTAAAACTCACCCGTCGCTCACTTGCGTTCTCCAACTCTAAATCCTTGCCATTCTTTGTCGTCCCCTCTTCGCTGACTCAACGCCTTTATATACTGACAAACGATTGCTGACCAACAGGTGGAACCTGTAGCCTCGTATTCCTTGACATAATCCGTGTAAACAATTCCGGAACCACAGAAAATCAGAAGGGGTGCATGGTATAAATGCCCCCTCAAATATCGTGCGATATTTTCTCCTGCGGTGATGTTCAGGAAAGGATTATTGCCTTGGTTGACTCGTTGGTTGTCAATTTCAAACCGAGCGGTGTCTGAAATGAAGCGAATGTTATCAGCGCTGTCATTGCTTCTCAAGAAATCTGTCAGAAACAATGAAGAATCAGTTGATGTGTCAAAAATGCCAAATCGGTTCCACCTTCGTTTTCTTCCATCCATTCTTTTAGTAAAGCTGTAGATGGAAATTCGAGGACACAGACACCAAGTTCCCTTGCAAATTGTACTTCCTCGACGTTGTTTTCGGGCCGATCATCTACCCAGATCAACAGAGGAAGCATCTTGTCATTTTTCGCAGTCTTTTTGAAGGGTTGTTCAGTCGCTAAACAACAGTATGATCAGACTTTGATGGAAGGATGGATTTGACAGTTTGTACCTATTGTTTGAAATGTCTGCACAGCATGCTCAAGTGAGTCATCTCCGACAAAACGCTCCAAGGTCGAAGCGGCAACCCCCCCAATATTGAACTCATCAAGACGCATAAAGAGGCGTCGCCGAGCTGCATCAGTCAGCCTATTTCCAAACCGATACTTCAAGGCTTCCAGAAATCGATCGGTTTGAGCAAATAACACCTGAGATTAACATCTGATGAAAAATTGGTCCTATCATTGGAGGCACGTTGAACTGACCTTTGCACCGAGATAATCGCGCCAGAAATCGAACACCTCCTCATTCCGTATCGTACGAAAGTGGAGAAGATCTGGTTTCTCTATATGAGCTGGAAAATGTTCTCGAATAAAGGAAGAAGAGGAAAAGGAGAAAAGGATAATGGTCAATTGATGGGAAAGTTGTTCCTCATCTCGAATGAGCTGCTGTATCACTCTCGAGGGTACCAAAAAGTCAAGAAAGCTGTCAACAGAGGCACTCCGACGATTTTTACCGCAAGCTACTAGATGCTCTTTGGTACGAATGAGTATATCCCCAAGTCCTACGAATGCATTCAAAAGTGCGGGTTCTAGATCAAGATATGCCGTTTTTTCTTGGAAAGAAACCAACATAGAATGAATGATTATGACGGTCTTCGCCAATCCAGAAAGGGTCTCCTTTTTTTCTCTCATCTGGTCAATCCAAGTGTTGATGGTGATAGCCAGGGAACAGAGAGAACAGACGGTGGACAAAGCATCCATGGTGAGTATTGAAGCTATAGGCTAAGTGTGAAACTCTTTTCAGTCACTGTTCATACTGCGCATGCCGAACAATCAGATCGAATCAGCCGTGCATAAGACCCGTGGACGCTGTACTCGGTTTCATGCCGGCATGGCGATCGGAACTTCTTTTCAATGAGAATGAGTGTACCAGGTGACACCAGCTGTCATAATTTTGCAACATCTTCAAGCCTGGGCTCAGGACCATGTATCTTGACCACTCCGCTCCCGTGCTTTACACAATGTGACCAAAGTTGGACTCTTCTGTTCGGTGACGTTGCGTGACGGATCACCTGCGATCAACAAGTGTGAACAGAGAAGAAATCTCAGTTTGACACATTTTGGGAGCAGAGTATCAACTTTGTGAGCGTTTCGTCTGATCAGATATACTCATGTTGTACAACTATTGCGTTAAGATTGCTTTTTCCATCCTGCACGCAAACGACTATTGTTGTGGAATAGATGGGATATACTTCTATCATCTAGAACATCTTTGGAGTTTGTTAGAGTTCTGCAGCGGGTTCGGAACAGATTTTTCTTATTCGAGAGCAGATTTTCCGTGAGAATCAATTAGGGCGTCCGACATTCAAATCTGACTTTCTTGTGTGCGACGATAGTCGAGGGACGATTTTGGATAGAAATTGAGTAATGTCATGAGAAGGCTGGACTGAGAAAAAAATCAGGTCTCCTCCGAGCCGATCATACTTTTTCGTCTGCCCCGTGACCACAAAAAATCTTATCGAGTCAATCACCGTTGTTTCGTTCTCGTCCTGGCTTTCAATTGCTCTTTGAAGCGGTCCTTTCGTTCTATACGTCTGTTCTTTCAAACTACACGGAGATATATGACGTCGTCCGCCCTGCCCGTGGTCCCAGACACTGACTCATCAACATGCATATTTGACTCCTTCCGAACGGCCATTGCCAAGAAGGTATCTGAGGCGCTTCCTTTGACGGTAGAGCAAGCATACTCGGGTGTAGGTTATGGAAAGAAAGGAGTAGACTTTACTATCGCATTGCCACGATTTAAGCTACCTGGGAAGGTGGAGGAGCTTGCAGCCAAAGTCATCAACAAAGTATGTCTTCATTCTATCTTAAATGTAACTTAACCTGGAATATCGTTTTAGTTTGAACCAGATGAGTGGGTATCATCTGTGACGCACGACAAGGCGTTCCTGCACTTCCAGCTCAACTCAGAGTCCCTTGTTCGGCGTGTGCTTGACCAGGTGCATGATCGAACACACCTTACCGAGTCAAAAAAACCGGAATACGGCACCAACAAATCTGGAAAGGGGAAGAAAGTTATCATTGAATATTCCAGCCCAAATATCGCCAAGTCCTTCCATGTTGGCCATTTACGGAGTACCATTATCGGCGCCTTCTTGTCGAATCTGTATGAGTCATGTGGATGGGAAGTCGTCAGGATGAATTATCTTGGAGATTGGGGAACACAGGTGCTTTGGGATGAGAACGTTGTTCGAGGGAGTTACTGAATTCCTCCTAGTTCGGCCTGATCGCAACTGGATTTGAAAAGTACGGCTCACGAGAAGAACTAGAAAAAGACGCGATTAAACACCTGTTCGACGTGTACGTCAAAGTTAACAAGGATGCGGAGGCAGATCCCAACGTCAAAACTGAGGCTGCCCGATGGTTTAAGCGTATGGAAGACGGCGATGAGTCTGCACTGAAGAATTGGCGCGTCTGGCGAGAGCTTAGCGTCAAGAAGTACGAGGAGCAATACGATCGTCTGAATGTGCATTTCGATGTATACAATGGGGAGAGCATGGTTGGGAAAGAGTGGCAGGACAAAGCGCTCGAAAGGTTGAATGAGATGGGGCTAATCAGTGACGCGGACGGCGCGAAGATTGTAGATCTCACGAAATGGAAGCTTCAGTCAGCTGTCGTCAGGAAGAAAGGTGAAAGAAATATTCTTTCCACGATATCAGGGTTGATGTTTGTTCCAAGATGGTAGCTCAATCTACCTCACACGAGATATCGGCGGTGCCATTGAGCGATACGAGAAGTACAAATTCGACAAAATGATCTATGTTGTATCTTCACAGCAGGATCTGCACCTCGCACAGTTCTTCAAGGTTCTCGAGCTCATGGAGTTCCCATGGGCGAAGACATTGCAGCACGTTAATTACGGTCTCGTGCAGGGCATGAGCACGCGTAAAGGAACCGTTGTTTTCCTTGATCAGATTATCAAGGAGGCCGCAGAAGTTATGTTCAACCAGATGAAACAGAATGAGGAGAAGTTTGCAGCTGTTGAAGACCCAGAGACTACAGCTCGCGAAATTGGCATAACAGGTGTCAAGATCCAGGATATGGCTGCGAAGCGGTTAGTCCCTGCGATCACACGCTTTTCTAATCATGTTCATTGAATGTAGGATAAATAACTACACCTTCGACTGGTCCCGCATGCTCTCCTTCGAAGGTGACACGGGGCCCTATCTTCAATACGCCCACGTACGCCTCGCCTCCATCGGCCGCAAAAACCCACAACTCCTCCCTCTACCAAGCCCCGGACTTATCCAAACAGAATCCCTCGCGTCAATGTCACATGCACGTGATATCGTGTTCCTCCTGGGTTCGTACCCGGATGTTATCAAGACAGCTTTGAGGACGCACGAAGCGAGCGGAATTGTTACGTTTGCGTTTAGGCTTAGCCACGCAATTTCAAGCGCGTGGGAGACGGTTATTGTGAAAGGAGAGGAGGACACAGAAAAAGCGCGGGCGAGGCTATATATGTACGAGTGTGCGAGGGATGTATTGGCGGCGGCGATGAGGTTGCTAAGTATTCGTCCTTTGGAGAGGATGTAGAGCAGGGTTGTTCGGAGTTCTTCCATCAGTTTATGCATAGAGTCAAGGCTACGACCTTTTCGCTTGGTCAACTCTGGTTGTCCTTTTACATCGGAGCGATGTAATTTAGCTCGAGAAAATTCATTAGTTTTCTATTGCTGATACACAAAGTCAAGATATAGATTCAATAGTAGTTTTTTTTGCCTTTACATCCTCATTTTCATATCTACCATCGAGCCTGGATTCAACAAAATGAGTACTGCACGAAATCATCAGTTTGTTGTTCCAGACAGCACGTTCCATTTAGATCGGCGTAAATCATACAAAGGTAGTATTATTACTAGATTCGGCTTCAACAAGACATTCACTAATGGCTGATTTTATCTTCCCATCGTCCTCGCGGTCCACACAGCCTGAACAAAAGTGGACTGTCTCTCCTGAATTTGGAGACGCTCTTCTCGCCGCCATGCATGAGAGGAGCAATACGGGAGGACCTCTTCCCCGTCTTCCCTCGATGCTTCAGCTTCCATCTCCAGAGGTTCTCGCCACAGCTGCACTATCATCCCCCACCAAACTCGACACTGCCGAGCGTTTGAAGATGAAGACACGCGTTGCTATACGTGATCGTAATCCACATAGATTTCAAGTCGTACCCCTTCGCGACGCTGCCAAATACTCCACCGACCAGAAGCTTCCTCGAAGAGAACGTCAGTCTATGGAATCGGTGTCTATAAGAGGACAAGGACCGGTTCGAGGGAGCCTCCACGCTTGGAAGAAGGGTCGTATCAATGAAAATGACCTAGCGCCGCCAAGTCTGCTTCAGGACAATCGCGTCAAGACCATCACGCCGGATCGACCTGCAATACTCTATGAACGGAACAGAAACATACCTGCCCGGGAACCTCATTCCTTGAAAATGGCTTTACCTCCTGGTAGTCACGTTGCGTATGGTCTTCGTCTTGACACTCAGCCGCTTGCGGAACAGAGTATACAGCCTACCAGTGAACAGTGCCCTCCAGCAAAGACAATGCCTGAACACAACAAGCTTCACCATAAATCGACTAGTCTAGGGAATCTCCGTACAAAGCTGAATCTGGACATTGACTTGAAAGCGAACCCTCTCCCCCGTGTCAATAACTGCCGTAAGCGTACGAATACGCTTTCTGCTGATTACAATCATGAGCCAGAACGTGCTATTTCTAGTGAGCCTACACACCGGCCTGATCGCCATAACCCGGTCAAGAAGGACTCTATCAGAAGACATGCTATTTATACACAGTCTCTCTATGTTCCTGCCCTCGAACGACCGAACGAAACGTTCGTGCAGCTCTCTGACGAATCTTATTCCATGCGGGTTCTTCCCTTGAGTTCATCGATTCCTGTCGACCCCAATAAGTTCAATACCTTTTTAACGTCCAGTGTAGGAAATGCTCCACGTTCAATTGATGTAAAATCTAGGGAAAATGAGGGTATTTTGATTTCTCAGCCTTCAGTATCTTCCATTTATTCACAGGACGAGCCTATACGCATGTTGAATCTCCAAAGTACTTCAAATTGTCATCATCCTATCATCATGGAACTACTCGCTGATGTCGAAAAGGCAATGTGGGATTGGTCCAGAAGTTGAATTCACACACCGATCGAGACACATACATCTAGTTTTCTATTATCATTCAATACACAGAAAACTATCATGCTTGCTGCTATTTTTCAATTGCCGTGTCATTGTCAAACCTCAGACATAATAAAAGCAAAGCTGATAAACAAAATGCAGTTAAATATGCGCGGAAAATCTGAGTCATAAGAATGAGAAGTGTACGAATGAATTGTTGCTGGGTAATTAAAAAGTGGTCTTCTTCCCTTCAAAAGCAGCGATACCACCAGAGCGTGCACCACCGCCACGGGGGGCACCACCACCACGGCCACCACCACGTCCTCGCCCTCCCCCACGGTCAAAACCACCACGTCCCCGTCCTCCACGGTCAAAACCACCACGTCCCCGTCCTCCACGGTCAAAGCCACCACGTCCGCGACCGCCCGATCCACCACCAGAATTGTCTCTGGGCTGTGAGTAATCGAGGCGGATAGAGCGACCTTCAATTTCTGCCCCATTCTGAGCCTCGAAGGCCTTCTTTGCACCTTCAATGTCTTCGAATTCAACATATCCGAAGCCTTTGGGGCGTCCAGTATCACGATCAGTGGGGAGTCGAACATTCTTGACTCCATAGTCATTGAAAAATGTCCAGACGGTATCTTCATTGACGCTGAAGCTCAAATTGCCCACGAAGAGGGTGCTGCTTGGCGGACTTGTCTGGTCACCAAACGTCTTTGCACGTTTCTCTCGTGCTTGTGACTTGTCAAGTTGTGTACTGCGGTCAATGTTCACCGGTCGACCGTCAATCTCCTGTCCGTTCATTGCAAGTGCCTTCTCAACAGCATCTGCCGTTGCGAAGTGGACATATCCGAAGCCACGCGATTTGCCCGACGTTCGATCCATCTGGACATTAGCTGAAACGACCTCGCCGCACTCCGCAAATGCAGCTGCAAGCATGTCATTGTCGACGTTCCACGATAAACGGCCAACGAAGATGGACTTTGATTCTTCGGCGCCATCAGCGGCGGGAGCAGGAGCAGCATCACCGTTGGAAAGTTTGACTTTTTTCGGTGGCGCAGGAGCAGAGTCTTCTGCCTTGCGCTTGCCTGCAAAAGATACTCAATCAACTTTTCAAATCATCTTAGAAAACGGCCCACTGACTTGACTTAGTTGGGGCTGGGGCTGTCCCATCTTCCATAGCGACATCGGTGTCCTCGTCGCTGTCATCCGAAGAATCCGAATCGCTGGTTTCAGCTTTCTTGGTGGCAGCGGCCTTGGCTTTAGGTTTCTCCTCTGACTCGTCATCAGAGTCTTCGTCGGAATCATCAGAGTCATCGGATGTAGTGCCCTTTTTGGTACCAGAAGGTGCCGGGGCGCTCTTTTTGGGTGCGGGCTCGTCATCACTCGAGTCCGAATCATCAGAAGATTCGTCTTTTTCAGGAGCGGCTCCCGCAGCGCTCTTCTTTGATGTAGGCTCTTCCTCACTAGAGTCAGATTCTTCTTCAGAGGACTCTTCAGGAGATCCACCCTTTTTGGCAGTCACAGGCGTGGGGGCATTCTTCTTGGGTGCGGGCTTTTCTTCGCTCGACTCGTCGTCAGAATCCTCAGAAGAATCATCCGAAGGTTCAGCATTCTTGGCGGTAGGTGCAGAAGCTGTTTTTTTCGCAGGAGCGGTCTTCTTAGCAGGTGGTGCGGGAACGGCCTTTTTAGCAGAAGATGCGGGTGCAGGCGCGGCCTTTTTTGATGCAGATGTTTTTTTCGGTGCAGGTTCCTCATCACTTGTATCATCAGAATCAGAATCGGAGTCTGCAGTCGGTGCAGCTTTCGCGGGTGTCGCTTTGACCTGAGAAGCTTTGGGTTTTTCGTCCTCTGAAGATGATTCACTGCTTTCGTCCGAAGAAACGTCTTTACCCTAAAATAAATCACTCAACATAGAACTCGGCGGAATGATAAAAAACTGCACCTTGCCATTCACAGGCTTAACCTCTTCTTCACTGTCAGAAGACTCATCACTGGTCACTGGCTTTTTAGCAGGTTTCCCCGAAGCCTTTTCTTTGCTCTTCTTCTGCGCGCAGGAAGTTCAGTGGAGATTCTAAAGCCATAGATGATGCACATAATATACCTCAACTTTAGTAACGACTTCCTTGGGCTTGGAAACAGGCTTTGTGGGAGAAGTCTTCTTGTCGACCTTATGTGCAGCGGCCTTGGACTTTTTATCGACCTTCTTGTCTGATTTGGCCATTTTGTGGAGGTGTGTTTATCCACTGCAGTTTCTATAATTTTTGTGTAAAAAAATTGTGCTTAGGGCCGGTAATACCAAGAATGGTCATGTGATGTATTTCGGCAATCATGCATTAATCATGAAGCGCACCCCAGTCCAAACCCGACTGCGCGCATCAGTCCCTCATCGGCTGCTGGTTCATATCTCGCCACATGGACGACGGAAATTTTGATGTAATTATCATAGGTACTGGCCTTACCCAGTCAATTGTTGCAGCGTGAGTCCTAACGTCACCGATGTGATTCATATCTAAGCGCACTTGCCCAGCGCCCTTTCCAAGGCTGGCTTCAGGGTTGCACATATCGACGAAAACTCCTATTATGGTGGGAACGAAGCTAGTTTATCTTTAGATGAGCTTGTGCAGTGGGTTGACACTATGGCATCGTCTCAACATCCCAAGTACACCTCCGTCTCGCGTTCAGCTCGAATGCCCTCTCAGACACGACAATACTCCATCTGTTTATCACCATCTATTATACCATCTACTGGTCCTGTAATTTCCTCCCTGGTTTCTTCTGGTGTAGCCAAATATGGTGCCTTTCGTCTCTTAGAGCGTGTTGGGGTCTATAAATCTGGAATCGTTCAAAGTGTTCCAGGATCAAAAGAGGATGTGTTCAAGGGAAAAGACATTTCCCTCATTGATAAGCGTCGTTTGATGCGATTTCTCAAATTTGCTGCTGGAGATTTTGAAAATGAGAAGGAGTTCCAAAACGCAGACAAGATGTCCTTTGCTGATTTCTTATCTGACATGTTCTCTCTCAAAGATGACCTTCATTCAGCTATTGTCTTTGCCCTGGCGTTCTGTCTCGTTCCCACAGGTAGGCCATCTATTTAAAGTGTTCAGTCGTTCTTAACATGTTCTTAGAACCTGCTATACCTGTTCTGCGTCGTATACGGCGATATCTCCGTTCAATTGGAAGATTTGGTCCATCACCCTTTCTTATTGGGCACTATGGAGGTACTGGAGAGATTGCGCAGGGATTTTGCCGTGCTTCTGCTGTTTCTGGAGGGGTCTACATTCTTGAGAGGCGTATAACCTCGATCACTCATTCTTCAATGACATCCAATGAGAACGTATCCGAGGATGTTAAGCCAATTTACCACTACACTCTGACATTGGATGGCTTTTCGGACCCATTGACCTCTCACGTTATTATATCATCTGCTTCACATATACCGTCACATCTTTCACACCTTACGAAACACCTTGAGGATTCCAGTTCTTCTGCGTCTTTATTCTCAGTTGCTCGAGGTATCGTGATATCAGACCGAGGAGTCATTATTCCTCCTACAAATACGTTTGTACCCGATGAAGAGGAGGATGACGCCTCAAGCACTTCTTCGGACCCGCCAAAAACACTAGCCCCACTTGATGCTGGTGTTATAGTATTCCCGCCGTCTTCCGTCGCTGGTGGCTCAGCAGATTCAGCAGCGACAGTTTTTGTGACAGGTGAAGGCACGATGTCAACACCAAGCGGAAAATGTTCGTTACTTGTCGCTTATTCCAGATTATGCTAACCATTACTCCAGGGATATTATATATCAACCTCCCTCTTCCGACACCTCCAGCTGAGTCTACTTCCGCTGAAGAGATTCTGCGGCCATACCTTGATGCAACGCTTGCACTAACGCCAGAGCTACCAAGTTCAATGGTCCGGCCAAATTCGTTTGCATCAAAATCAGCTACCCCGTCGCCACCTGAAGCTATATCACCTCGGTCTCTGTTTACAACATTTTACATAGAACATCCTGACTCACTGCCCGTGCCTGAGAACTCCAGTACTCCGGCCCGGACCTATATCGTGCCCACTCCTCTCGCACCCGCATATCCTCTTCCTGATTTACCGGATGCAGCTGCTACATCTGCTGAGGCTGCGTTTTGGGAAACTGTGCGCATCCTTTGTGAGGCTGGAATTCGACCCAAATGGACTCAGGCATCAAATGAAGGTACAGGATTGGACGAAGAAATTAGAACGTTTTGGCCGCCAATGCAGGTTGATGAGGTGTCGGAAGGCGAGGATTAATCATATTTGAAATTACAAATCCAGAAAATTATCTAATGGCTTGTGTTGTACGACGGCTCTGACTTGCGTCTCACAACAAGAGCCAAGTTGCTTCTATATTCCAGTTGCACACGTGGCAATCTCGGCACGTGCGCCACAGCCCATTTGAACATTATTCGGTATATATCCTCAGGTGATTTTACGATCTACTACGACATGTCCGGAAACACTCTCACTCAAGTCAAAATGAAGCCGAAGTTGAGGACTTGCGCCGATTCGATTTTTCCGTCTGATGCAACCGGCTTTCTCCAGCATGAACTCTCTACCATTACCCATAGTCCAGAGCTGACAGAAATCAGAAACCATTCCAAATGCAGAGAGTGAAAGATGAGTGTTTAGAAGTGAACTGGAACTCTGACAGGTAAAATTTCATTTGCCAAGGTAATTCAGAGGAACAAAATATGGGAGCATGTGGAATCTTGTACAATAAGCCTCATAAAAGAGAGAACAGAAAATTGAAGAAGTATTCTTAGTGCTATGGCTTGCATGAGTTGTTGGTATACACATTTTTTATTTGTATCTTTAGTCAAAAAACTATGAAGGCATCCAGTGACAAAAGAGGTAATTCCAATGGTGCTGGTTGTAAGCCTGCAGCTTACAGCAGTTCATATATGTGATATGCCTTATTCTTCTCAGCACTACATGACACTTTCACCATCTCCTCCATCTCCTCTACATTCCATATATGACCTTTGCACTTATTCTGCTCCCAGATTTTCGAATAAAACAATAAGCCATCTCAACAGCTCAATATGTTTTACATATACAGTTGCTAGTCGATGTGTTTATACTTGACCTCTGCAGTTCCTTGCTTGAGATCTTAAGGATGGGTTTGGCATGAATTGGCCACCAAAGGTGACCTCCTTTTTCACTTGGGACAGTGGCGAAGCTATGACTATAACTATAACTATATATATATATATATGTATGTATGTATCTCATTTCAAAAATGTTCAATATTCTATAAGTACAATATGTAACAAAATTGATTCAGAGAGAGGGTGGAAGGTGTACAAAAAATATCTAGTGTCCAAAAAAAGGTGACAAGTGAATTATGAGTCATGTTTGTAAAGCCGTACAGCTTACTGTGAAACGAGACTTGCTAATTAAGCTATGTCCTGATCTGCAAGTTCAAAACTGAATTGAGAGATGAGTTCATGACTCATCATATGAACATGGTCCTTGTAGAGTAGTAGGAATTAAAAATTGTGAAGACATGATCACAACTCTGCAAGTAACATAAAGTGGTGAAAGGTGAGAGAGCATCTGTGTGTAAGAGAGCAAGGACTTGCATGGAAAGGAGTGAAACGTCGGGCCCTACTGTTCCCGTCTGCCAAAGATTGTGGCACTACGCAGAGAACAACTTTCCATCCTTGCATGGAGGAGCATCGGGTGAATGATTCAAGTGGAATCCGCGTTTACGTCGAACAATTGATCTCGGAGAATGAATAACATCCCATTCCTACAGGACATAACAGCCAAGCTTTCCCCTTTAAACAAGGCAACTTGGCCGAGCGGTCTAAGGCGCCAGAATCAGGATCTGGTCCTTCGGGGCGTGAGTTCGAATCTCACAGTTGTCATTTCATTTTGGTACTGTCTCTATTTTTCATCTTTTTCTTTTTCTCTCATGGAGAATGCAAGGACCTGTAATGCATTTTATTCAATATATTTCATGTCACTTATTTTCGACAGGAGCAAACAAATATCAAATGCCAAGATATTTCAAGCTCTTGGTTCCCGCGTAAATAACCGAGCCGGCTAGGCCGCTTTTCTCCAATATCCTCATCATGTACCCATCTCTGCGCATTCTATCGTCCCGAATCCACCAACCACTCATCAAGTTCCTCGGAAAACGTACATATCCTAAAAGTAGGCGCCCATATCATCAATCTCTAAGACCTTCACAGCTTAATTGCACCTTCAGCACCATGCGTACCGCACGCGCACCCAGCGGCCCCCGCTGAAATCAAGAGCCAATTCTCTGAGTTTCTGAAGAAGATTGAGGCGTCAGTAAAGACGTCATCAGCTTCGTCTATCCCGACAGCGGCGTTGAAGGATTTCTGGGAGGCACCTGAACGGTTGTGGAAACAGGATATTGAGGAGACAGAAATTGAGGCTATTCTGGTGAACTTCTGATCACTATATTGTCAGTTCGGCTCGCTAATCACGTCCCTTGTGCCGGTAGAGCGGCGGCGCGTCCCTACACTGATGATGAATTGACTTAGAATCCTAGTTCTTTCTTATTTCTTAATAATACAGGATACCAACTTCCGACTAGCGCAAGAGCTAAAGGATTGAAGAAAAGCGGTATATTGGCTAGTCTCTCTCTGCATACGCCAACAGGTGTTGCTCTATCTCAGCTTCACTCATGATGCGCCACAAACCTTGTGTTTTTGGGTCTTCGTCTGAGCACGTCGACGTAATCCCAATCTCGATTTCACCTGGTTTGTAATCAGTGGCGTGCACAGTTGACATAGCTTCAATTGCCATCTACAAGATGTTGAGATTTAACTTCGAAACATTTGCGAAGGAAAACTTACTTCAATGACCTCGTTCCGGCTCAGCGTCTTTCCTGCCTTTGCTGCATCTTCTGCACCCCGCCCCGAATCAAGCTTCTTCCACTTCTTCTCAAGATGGTTCATCGCTTCTTGTTGTTTCTGTCCAGCGGCTGTTGCATGGAAGCCGACGAAGTAACCAGCGGGATCAAGCTTGAAGACTTGGGGGCCGTGCTCAGGATCGATACCAATGATAATCATGGCTAGAAAGGGTAGGATGAGTTGAAGGTGGAATGTGGGACGTAAATCATTATACCGATGCCTAGTGGTCGCATACCGGCGCGTTGCGTGTAAACTTGGTTGATGTTGGCTAATCGTTGCGCCAGTGCATCGGGGGTGATTTCATAACCATATTTATAGCGAAATTCCGCTGCCTCTGAGCGCGCACGGATGACCTGGGCACGAGCATCGGCTGTAGGAGCAGCTGAAGTCGAATGCAGAGGCAACTATGAGATGATACGTACCAATAAGACCAGTTGTTACACACCCAATTGAAGGTGTGATACTAGATAAATGAGTGACAGTCGACGCGTCAAGGAGCTTATCCTTTGACCATAGGTTAGCTTGCTAAACACTAGGCACCATCCGGTAACGCACAGGGACCTTTCGTTGTGTTATGACAACGGACGTATCCTTCCCTCGAACCGCTATTGCCGTGTGTCCTGAGCCCGAGATAGCCTTGAAGGCATATTCTGTGAAGTCGGGACAATGTAAGTTGGAATGTCCAAGAGATTTGAAATCGAGCACTCACCGACTTGGTAAAGTCTGCCTTCAGGAGAAAAGACGGTGAGATACCTGGGAGCTCGGCGTGAGTATTTGATAAGAAACGAGGATTGAAAGAGTCGTACCTATCATAGGATGTCCTCGACATGGTGGGGGAATGAGGTCTGCACTGAGGACGCGCAAGTCGTCACGCGATCTTGTCACGGTAACATCACGGAATAGTTTGATCTGAAATTGACCTGCGCTCTCGACGTTTAGCATTTGACTATCCTTTGGTCCACCTTCAATATCTTTGCTTCCTTTTTACGAACTTCCTGTAATTTTGCATATTTCCGATAATTTCTGGACTCCAGTGGGCGACCGTCGCGGAAACGACCAGCTCCTCTCGAAAGTGGACGCTTCAGGATGAAGGAAGCGGTGTCGCATCAGGCACCGAAGGTCATGTATGTACATAGCAGACCTTGAGATTCTAATGTGTGCTCATTTTTGCTATAGCAAGAAACTACAGTTTAGTCTGCTAAATGCACAAGACACTGTAAAAATATCCGAATTCGAAGTTACACATCGAGATCTATATACCGCAACGGATCGATTGCCAGTAAAAGATGGCGTTCTTGACCGCCGACTAGTATGTAAAGGTCTATCTCGCTGATTAGGCAAGCCATTCAGCATTTATTACAGGGAACGACTGACAAGAACGCGTTTTGCGAGACCTGTGGTCAATCTTCCGTTAATTGCGTCGGTCATTACGCGTACATCAAGCTAGTCGTTCCGGTATTCCATATTGGGTATTTCAAGCATACTATTGGTATTCTGCAAGCAATTTGTAAAGTAAGCAAAGACATATCTTCACTTTGGTCCTAATCAATACCTGGCAGACATGTGCGCGCGTCCTTCTAGAAGAACCGGATCGCAGAGTATTTCTGAAACGATTTCGACGCCCGAACCTGGAAAACATACAACGTCAGGCTTTGACAAAAGCCGTGAATACTCTAGCCCGAAAATGTGTCTACTGTCCGTATTGTTCTGCCACAAACGGCGCAGTGAAAAAGGTAGGCGCGCTTAAAATCATTCACGACAAGTTTCGTGCAAAAAAAACTGCCGAAGAGATGGAGAAATGGAAGAAGACTTTTACGGCAGCAGTAGAAGCGCAGAAGGAGCTCGCGTTATACATCAATAAGGCGGTCCATGAAGACCTTAACCCTCTCAAAGTGCTCGATTTGTTCCGTAGAATATCTGACGAAGTGCGTTACCTGTCTCTCATTTCTTTGACTTTTCTTCTGACCTTGTTGTTTTTACCAGGATTGCGAGTTGTTAGGACTACAACCTTCTTTTGGCCGACCCGAAGAGTTCATATGGCAGTACATATCCGTACCTCCAGCCTGTATTCGTCCTTCTGTCGCACAAGATGGCGCATCAAATGAAGATGATTTAACCGTCAAACTGACAGAGATTGTCTTTACAAATGCATTGATCAAACAAGGTTTAGCTAAAGGTTCTCCCACCCCTCAATTTATGGTGTGGTTTTACTCTTTCGCGTAGGTTTCTCTGTCTCAATCTCCTGGCCTCTAGGAACAATGGGAGTTCCTCCAGCTATCCGTTGCGATGTATGTCAATTCGGAGCTCCCTGGTGTTCCGTCACAACCAGGTCAAAAGCCAATACGTGGCTTTGTCCAACGATTAAAGGGAAAGCAAGGTCGTTTCCGAGGTAACCTCTCTGGAAAGCGTGTGGATTTCTCTGGCCGCACTGTCATTTCGCCTGACCCAAATCTACGTATTGATGAAGTTGCTGTCCCAGAACGAGTGGCTAAGGTCCTCACCTACCCCGAGCGTGTGACTCCGCATAATATGGAAAAGCTAAAGCATGCGATACGAAACGGCCCAGATATTCATCCAGGAGCGAACTTCGTGGCTCGTGGCGAGAACAAGAAATTCCTGAAATTTGGTAATCGCAATGCGATTGCGGAAGGGTTGGCTGTAGGTGATGTTGTTGAAAGGCATGTTATAGACGGAGACGTCGTACTGTTTAATCGACAACCAAGTCTACATAAGGTGACCGTTGTTTTCTCTACCTTTCTCCATTGTTGCTCATTCAAGTGCTAGCTTTCTATTATGTGTCATCGAGTACGTTGATCATTTTTTTAGCCTGCAATGTACCGATAGTCCGTTTTTATAGGCAAAAGTAAGACCCTGGCGTTCTTTCCGATTGAATGAGTGTGTCTGCGGACCTTATAACGCGGATTTCGATGGAGATGAGATGAACTTACGTCAGTCTGTTTCTTTTATCATGAATGAAGTGGACTCATTTCAGTGACGATAGATGTGCCACAGACGGAAGAAGCGCGAACAGAAGCTCTCGAACTCATGAACATCAAACACAACCTCGTCACGCCTCGCAATGGCGAGCCCGTTATCGCCGCTATCCAAGATTTCATCACTGCCTCATTTCTGATCTCCCGTAAAGATCGCTTCTTTGACCGCCGCCAATTTACCCAAATATGTTGTTACCTCGGAGACGCAAACATGCAGATTGACATACCTCCCCCGACAATCTGGAAGCCAGTACGATTGTGGACCGGAAAACAAATATTCAATGTTCTCATGCGACCTAATAAGAAGTCCAAAATATTTGTGAATGTAGAGTCCAAGTGCCATAAATGGGAAGAGGCAAAGACCGCGAACTACAAGATGAATCCCTTACCAGATCTTTCACCGAATGACGGGTGGTTAGTGATTGTTAATAGTGAGATCATGTGTGGAGTTATGGACAAGGCGACTGTCGGAAGCGGTAAGAAAAAGTCGATATTCGGCGTCATCATGCGTGATTATGGTCCGAATGAGGCTGCTGCTGCTATGAACCGCCTCGCGAAACTCTGTGCTCGCTACCTTGGTTGGTCCCATCCCATTCATCCAGTTCCTCGATCTTAATATGTTACTAGCGAACTATGGTTTCTCACTGGGTATCAATGACGTTATTCCTGGACCTGACCTCAACCGCCAGAAAGACTTTCTTGTCGAGAAGGCCTACTCAGACTGTCAAGACCTTATTGAACGAGCAAAGAAGGGTAAACTTGAGAACAAAGCTGGCTGTAATCAGGAGCAAACTTTGGAAGCTATGATCTCGTCGGTGTTGTCCAAAGTTCGAGAAGAAGTTGGTCAAATATGCATGAAGGAGCTCAGTCGTCAAAATGCACCCTTAATTATGGCAACCTGTGGTTCTAAAGGTCCGTAGGCTGATTTATCAGCTGTGAATATAACTGAGGCTCCGTCTCAGGTTCGGTCATCAACGTCTCTCAGATGGTTGCTTGTGTTGGACAGCAAATTATTGCCGGCCATCGTGTACCCGATGGTTTCCAAGATCGATCGCTTCCTCATTTTCCCAAGAAATCCAAAGAGCCGCCTTCAAAAGGATTCGTACGGAACAGCTTTTACTCCGGCCTTCGAGCCACAGAGTTCCTGTTCCATGCCATTTCCGGTCGCGAAGGTCTCGTCGACACTGCTGTCAAGACTGCTGAGACTGGTTACATGCAAAGACGTCTGATGAAGGCTTTGGAGGACCTTACCACCCAATATGATCTGTCAGTCAGAAATTCTACAGGTGGTGTTGTACAGTTCGTGTATGGCGACGATGGATTGGATCCTGCCTGTCTTGAAGGAGACCCTCACCCATTGGACTTTGGACGCGCCTGGAATCATGCTTGCGTACGTTCATCCTCCATATCTTGACTTTAATCATTCTTAATGGCAAATAGGCTATTGCATCTCGTACTGGTCGAGGTCTCCTGCCATTCGAGGTTCTCGAGATTGCCGATCATGAAATGTCGGCACCGAGATTTGTCAGTGAATGCCCAGCAGCTTACATGGCGACGATCCGGGGCTTCCTTATTGATAATGTTGTCCACAAAATTGCCAATGCCCGCAAGAGTCAGGGTATGTTTGAGGCTCTTGAGCGAGAAGAGGAATGGGACGAAGAGACTGATTTGTCAATGGGTGCCTCTGGTAAGACCTGAATCAGCTTTTTTCCCCTTTTCTGAAATACTCTGAGTAGAGGCAGACAAGGCTGTCGTGGACAACAAATCCAAAGTCACTGAAGCTCAGCTGAAGACGTTTTTGGATCTTTGCTGGACCAAATATGTCAAAGCCAGGATCGAGCCGGGCTCTACTGTTGGTGCTGTTGGTGCACAGTCTATTGGAGAGCCAGGAACCCAGATGACCCTCAAGACGTTTCACTTTGCTGGCGTAGCATCCATGAACGTCACTCTTGGTGTACCCCGCATCAAGGAGATCATCAATGCTGCCAAGATTATCAGTACACCTATCATAAGCTGTAAGCTTGTAACACCTGACAGTGAGGCTTCTGCACGTATCGTCAAAGGTCGGTTAGAAAAGACACTGTTGGGAGATGTACGTGATTCTCTGTGTGATATTGTAAGTTGTTTGTTGAAATACGGGCCAAGATTGCTAGCATACTCGAAGAGGCTTGGGCTCCCGAGTACACATACATTGGTGTAATTGTTGATATGGACGCCATTCAGAAGCTTCAAGTAAGTCACGCGGCCTTCGACTGTTGAAATAAGCACTTTAATCAGATGTCCTCACCAGCTTGAACTTACTCTGGATGATATCAAATGGGCGATTGTGGCCGCAAAGAAACTCAAGATCAAACAAGAGGTTAATTCTCTCCAGGTTCATATTCCTTGTAATCATTGAACTCTAATGCTTTCCAGTCCATCACCGTCATTCCTCGGAAGAACCGCCTTAGGATTTATGTCGATACTCAGGATAAATATTATCGTCTTCGTGAGCTCAAGCGTGGCCTTCCTGATATTGTAGTCAAGGTAAGTTTGGTGTCCTCGGCGCTCTCAAAACTGCACTGGTCCCTAGGGTGTTCCTACCATCCAACGTGCGGTCATCAATATCAAAGAGAAGACAGATCCACGTGGCAAAAAAGGTGACAAGGAGCTCTTGGTTGAAGGTTATGGTCTTCAAAAATGCATGATTGCCGAGGGTATGGTATTAATATCCTGATGAGCGTCAACTGCACAATCGACCTGCTTTTAATAGGTGTGATTGGCGAACAGACATCGTCGAATCATGTCATTGAAGTAGCACAGGTCCTGGGAATAGAGGCAGCGCGGAAGACTATCATCAACGAAATTCAATACACTATGAAATCTCACGACATGATCATTGACCCACGGCATGTTATGTTACTCGGCGACGTCATGACTTACAAGGTAAGTGATATAATTGTCTCCGTTTCCTCGGTTATCTTGAGTCTCCTCGTAGGGCGAGGTCTTAGGTATCACACGCTTTGGCGTAGCAAAGATGAAAGATAGTGTCCTCATGCTGGCATCTTTCGAGAAAACCACGGACCATTTGTTCGATGCTTCTGCCTTCGGTAAAAACGATTGCATTGCTGGAGTGTCCGAAAGCATTATTATGGGCAACCCCGCGGCTAAATGTGGCACGTCAATGTACGTCAGCTTGTTTCTTTTTGAGTTTTGAGGTCTTCTTCACTTACTACTATGACTGCGTTTACCTCTCCTTTAGGCCAGCCTTGTTCTCTGTTGCACCTGTGGTTGGAAAGCCGAGAACTCTACTGTTTGAGGGCGCCCTTTAGATGTAGATTATGATTTAATTTGATACTGTAACTCTGTATGTGAAACTTTCTTTATCTGTCCGCTTAAGTTGGACAACAATTAACGAGCGTGCAGTCTCGGCTTGGAGCAAGGATGATCGATGGAGCTTCGCAGAAAATCTATCACAATACAGCAGTCCGAGGGTATAAGAAAGGACATGAATGATGGACTCACCCTCACCCCGGCCCCTGAGGAGATGTACAACTGCCATTGTGTGCGTTTCATTCTTTGACAGTTGATGGGAGACAGAGTTGACCGCGAACCACGCACTGCCCATCTTATCTTAATATGGGAATGATCTTGAGAGCATTGCTTGGCACGTGCACCTCTCAACGACCTGGAGCAACCTCTGGACCACCATTACAACTATCGGTGATCATAGATTTGACGCGTCGAGGGTTGTATAATAGCAGCCTGCAGGTGATCTGTCGTAGCGCATCTCTTGATCTGCAAATGGGGAAGAGTGAAATATCGAAGGTTCCAGGATGAAACTACCACGAGCACCGGCCCTCCCTAAACATTCCAGCGCGACGTCTGGAGTAGCTGCTAAGGCCGAAAATCTTCTTATTTTTATCCTATACCGATCATCTATGACTGTCCGAGGGACTTCATCTCTATTTGGACCTATACCAGTCGAGAAGAGCCGATTAATCTGACGAGGGGTAAGACTTGGGGAAGGATCCAGGGTTACTCAGTAATCCAAGCCAGGATCAAAGGGTACAACGTTTCAATCCCGGGTTCTCGACGGAGAGCCGAGGTTGTTTCAGCTTCATGCCGTTGAGAGAAACATCAAGTAACTGCTCGGTGATCCCGTCTCGAGTTTTTCCGAGGACTAGACTTCCCCGCAAGGCCTGGAAAAGTGCATATCTCCGTCTCTAAAGCCTACAAGTGATGTGAGTCGTGTAATTGAGTCAACCATGTCTGCAGGCGCATGAACACGGATCACGTCATGCAACGAGGAATTACCATTTTTATATCTCTACGCCACTGACTGGTAGGCGAGCACCGACAGAGTGGAATGTCCCAATGACTCAAATACATTGGTTCGTGACCTCGTTCGTCGTGAACATGAGAATAGAAAGGAGACTATCGGCGGGACGCGGTGTTTGGTGAAGGTACCGATGACAATCGTGTTGAATTGATAAAGGCCTCAAAGACGGGAGAAGATGAGCTCCAAGGAGGAACTATCCCAGATGGCCAAGTGAGCTCGTTGATGTACGACAGACCATTCTTGCAAAATCGATGCAGCAGCAGAAGATGGGCTAAGACAACCTCGTCAATCAGGCCTCGTCTTATAGGTGAATTTCCGGTGCTTAAAAATATGTCCTCATATTGTCCGAGTAGTTTCCGTCTGCTCTAGTAGTCTGTCCGAGGGGTGCCCTGATCACAAGATCTGATGGATCTGATTCGAGTCTGCCTCCACGGTCTGGTGTCGCTGAACCTTTTGTGCGTATCATGCATAATCTGTACGTACTGGATTTATTTATTAGATATGTAGGCCCTTGTAATAATACCTTGTCCCTCTCTTGGATGTTATCGAGACGAGTGTTACGAGATTTCATACAATTGTTAGAAGTCCGGCCTTCTTATGATATGCTCAAGCACAACCTCTTAAATGCACCAGCCCACTGCTGCACCTATTTCCCTTATTCCCCTGCTAGCCGAGAGGAGCAAAGCAAAGTCTAGACATTCCCGTTCTCTCTTCTTTCTCCCCTGCAACCCATAAGCCTTGGCCAGGTAGTACCATGCCTCGGGAACATGCCAGCCATTTCCGCGGGTGAGATGGCTCAACAACCCTGCCGCTAAGTCCACATCATTTGACGGGCCAGTTTCAGACGAAAGATCGCCTAAAGCCTCGTGCCTGGCAAGGAATAATCGTGCGAGGTGTACAGAAGCAGATACATCGTCCGGGTCGATAAACAACGCTTTTTGATAAGCATCTATCGCGCGTTCCTGCTGACCATTAGCAATGTAATACAGTCCCAACTGGAGGAGAGTTATCACAAGCGACTTCTGGAGTAAAAGCAAGGCTCACTTGCACCCACACCCTTGGATTCCCTTCGTCTTTTACCTCTGCCTCTTGTATCGCGCCTTTAGCCTGCTCAATTTTTCCAAGGCGCCTGAACGTTGCCGCTGACATTAACCACAAGTCTGCTATCAGTCGCTCCCTATGTTTTGTTTTTACATTGCGGTTTCTAGTATGGGTTGGAGGTGGAAGTGTAACGGGAAGGGATGGAGGCGGAGGCGATGCTGTTGGAGTACGATCATTCGGACTATGTAGGAATGAACTAAGACGGCGTCGGGAGTGGATAGAAGATGCCTGATAGGAAGTTTGGCGCAGGATGGCATGAAAATCTACCCGGGAGCAGGTGGTCCAAAAACATAAGTACCATGACTAGAACAGAGAAACATGATCTACCAGGTGTTGAGTTTGCTTTCTTGAGGCTTCCCGTCTTGTTGCCAATCTTTCTTGAGATTGTCGAAACTCGTGCACGACCTTGATGTACGCGGTGCTTGAGCATTTGCTGAACCTTTTTCCCTTTAGAAGTATCGCGATCGAACGATGACAAATGCTTTGTGGAGCCGCGCTTGCCGATTTGATGTTGAGGGGCCTCATTATCAAGACTTGCAGGGGTGACTGTGATAGGAATGGGCTCGATGGTTTCCTGTTTCTCGTCATCTTCATGAGTGAGAGAATATAGGGCTGAGCCATCATTGGTGGGCACGTTAGCAAATGACGGTCCAGTTACTGCTGAACTACCATCCACAGATGACCTTGGTACATTTCGACCTGGAGTGGGTGTCCTTTGCGCGGCTACCCAGGAAAACACTTCGAGCCACTTCTGCTCTGCACCCTCCGCACCGTCAATTACCTCGGTCAGAACACCTTGTGTCATTCGAAGCTGTAAAGCATATTCAAATAGGTCTTCTTTTGACGGTGGTGCGTGGTCCTGGACAGGAGCAAGGAGTGCTGCAGCTGAAGTAATGCGCATGTCATTGATGAGAGGTATGCGATTCGATAGTTTTGGCGGAACAGTACGGCCATCATTGAGGGGTTTATCTAGGTCAACACTAGTATTCGTGCCGATAGTTGTTGCGGACGCTATAAGATCTTTCTCCTGTACTTCCGGGATCGTTTCGGACCCATTGATCCTAGAGGTTGTTTTCAACGAATAGCTGTCAAGAGTATCACAGTCCTCTGCGTCATTTTCAGCGGCATCTTCTGCTGTCTCATCTTCGCCAATGGCTGCTCCTCTCTCTAAAATTTCCCGTGCTTCAGTCCACTTTTCTGCAGCTGCAAGGAGGAGGCCCAAAAGGTGCCAATAGCGGATCTCCTGGGGGTCGGCCTCGACTGCGCGTCCAGCATGTAGGATAGCTTGTTCGAGGTCGTGATCTGGCCCTGGATGAGCAAATGACAATGCAAGGTGGTGTAAAGCCGCTGGATCCGGGGTGAACATTGAAGCTTTTTGGGCATCTAAAGTACTCGGAGAACATGCTTGTACGAAGAACTTGTGCGCAGCCGCAAGGCGTCCCGGACGAGTATGCGTGTCTTGCTCTGAAAGTCATTCCTCATAAGTTGATTAGAGAACACGGAAAAGGGTCTGCTCACCCTTAAGCGTCATGACAAAGTTCCAAATACCTTCGGCAAGATCTACGCGTGCTGCTAGACATACCTCATCCGTGCCAATCATCCGTAACCTTGATCTGGCTTTCTCGATACACACACCAGCCTCACGTACTTCCTTCATACCTTCAAGCCCTGTTTGGACCGCTGCCCACCGGCAAAGCATACGTGCACCATAGACCAATGTTTCCACCCATTCTTTATTGGAATCAGAGTCAGTAGTGTCAATATAATTGCCATCGATCAGATCTCTTGTGCTCGACGATGGCGTTGCAATGTTGGCTTGTTTGGTTTCATATGCTTTCCCAACAACTTGAGAATATAGCAGAAGTGTTCTTCTAGCAAGAGATGTGTCTCCAGCAATATCAAATATCCTTGTCATGTGCCTAAGGACCTTGGGAGAATTGAAAGTGAGGCGAGTCGCCCACCAAAGGATCTGTTTTTAAGGATGGGGTGAGTGATAGCATGCAGAATTTGACATAATAACTGACATCGATTACCCATCCCGCGCCCTCACCGCTCGCACCGTCTGCCTCCCACACTCCCACGCAGAGGTCAACAAAATCTTCTACTCGAACATTCCGTTCTCCAGCACGAGGGAAGCTCGTGCAGGCATCTAATACTGCTCGATAATCATTTACCACCATTCGCGCCGTATGCAACCAGGACTTCTCTCCACTACCCTGTGCATGTGAGGGATGGTATCGTAAGATAGTGGCTCTGAGGTAGAGAACGGAGATCGTGGATCGGTGACGGGTCCGAAATGTTGCGGGCCAGTAGATAATGCATGCAATGTAGTGGCGAAACCACGTCCATACATCTTCACAGGGAACTTTCGGTGATCCTGCTATGCTCGCAGAGATTACGATCGCCCGCCAAAGGAGGCGCTCTACCCATCGCCATAGTTCGCGGTGCTGTGTAAACACTTTTGAATTGGTTGCAAGAATCGACGCAGCAGATGTCTGATCTGAGAACATGCTTCCTACCGACTCGAGGAGAGGTAAGGCGGTACCATACGCATCGAGGGCGACTTGTGGATTGGACGGTGACAATAGCTCATGAGACATGCCTCCAATCAAAGAGATTCAGTATCATCTTGCGCGCAAAGCTGCAGAATAAGCACCTTGCAAACACATACTCCTCAGCGTCTCGATCATGGCCCACGACCTCCCATCTCTAATCTCCGGCGTAGAGAAATCTGTCAGATTCACGGAGCTACCACCAGCGGATGAGAACGAGTGTGAAGTGGAGAAGCTCGGAATATGCAAGCCTAGATGATGTGTATGAGCCGTGGTAGTCGATATAGAATCAGTCGGTATATGCTTTTGGAGGCTGAGAAGTTCTGGAACGTTGGCGATGTGTAAGAGGCACTGTGCAGGTTTGCCCAAGGCATAAGCATAGTATGCAAGCGCGAAGTTGAGGATCTATCACGTCTGTCATCGTAGGTAGTCCAACTACGTGATATTGTTGAGACGCACGTTAGAGTTGGAAGACTCGAGGCTCGTCAACGCATCGTAGCTTGTCTGAGCTTCCTCAATCCTCTCCTCTGGTAGCATGCATTCCGAACCTAACTCTACAGGATATTCGGATTCTCTTGCTCTCGGTGCATCGTTTTGGTACTCATCATTTGCCGCAAGTAACAACGCCAATGCCTGGGTATATGACGCAATCTGTGCAACGTCCTGGAAACCTTTGCAGTGCTTGTTGAACTTACGCAGGAGTTCAGACCAGGAAAGAGCTGTGCCGTTGGGTGTTTTCGCGGGGTATTGAGATGACCATTGACCGGAAGTCAGTGCCAGGCGAAGCTGAGTCCAATAGTGACGGTCCTTTGCAGACATGGCGTATGACATCAAGTTACCTGATCAAACCAATCTTTGAATTTGAGTGCTGGACGTCGTCACCACCGTTCCAAGTCAAGTTCATGTACGTAAGAATACATCCATCCGATCATATCGGAACGCGTCTCGACGATCACATATGAGTGGTCACAACCAATCTTCCATCTTTGTTTCCGTCCCCACATAGTCGAACATGGACTCTCCCATGTCCGCTTCTTTGACACCCAAGATTTTCGCCTCCTCTGAAGCTCTTGGGCCCAATGCTTGAAGATCTTGAGAATCTAAAATATGTCACGTTCTTCCGGGATTCGTTGGAAGTGACATTGACCATCGTTAACAAGACAGACAGTAACAGTTCAAAGGAACTTGTGGTAGTCAAACGACTTGCGGCATCTGCGCAAAAAAGTGAGAGGGGTTATAGTTGTTAATCCAAGGCTTATATTGGAATTGTTGTTCTGTGGCGTCAGGAAAACCAAGCCATGATAATGATAGTCCATCGTCCAATCACTGCGCTTAGTGACTAGAAGGTTACTTGGACTTATCGGTTCTGATGGGAACCATCACATTTTACTCAGAATTCGAACACATTTCAGACTCCAGGCTCGTACTTTTCTGACCAAGAATCAAGTCTGTGCGTTCAAGAATATAATTACAAGAGGATCCCAAGTATTTGAGGTAAAGCTCCAGGTAGGGTGTGCGAAGTATCAATAACAAAGGAAGAAATAATGACGGTGCTGCAACGGTAAATTATATACAACTAATGTAATATAATCAAGGGTAAACGAAGTGCGAAAATGAGAAGAAAACAACGTGCGGATTAGATGCGTTTAAGTATTCGATATTCAAAAGATATCCGATTCGGATGAAATCTCGACCCCAAGCGTTTAAGTATTCAATATTCACAAGATATTCGATTCGAATGAAAACTCGACCTCAGGCGTTGTCGGAAATTTCTGTGCCATATTGATCACGACCCAGTGCCACCCGCATCGCCTCTACAGCAGCAAGATGTAAGGGCAAGGCCGGGTTGACGTGGAGTCTCCAACGTGCACGGCCAAGGACGGCGAGCTCGTGGAAATTGTGTGTGATGGCTGTATGTAGACAAGAGATGTCTTGTGCAGAGGATGTGGGACCAAGTGGGCGGACAGTGTGGAGGAGATGGAGATGCAACATTGAAATCGAAGTAGGAGAGGGTGTGGTGGGGATGCAGATTAGTGTGGTAGAGGATCGAGGAAGGAGGGCAAGTGGGTGGGGCAAAGACGGTGTAGGAGATTTCTCGGATCCAGAGGTGGCTGATGGGCCAACGTCTTCGGGGACATGTGAAAGGAAGATACCGAGATCAGCAAAAGAGGGAGGGTAAGATTGAGGAATGGAATTGTAGGGGGATGTTGCGAAGATGGTCATCGTAATGTCGGTGAAGATGTTTCGTGGCTGCAACTTCGCACTGGAAGAGGCCCGAGAAAGGTTGTGAACCTTCGTTGGAGGTGATTTGGTGGGAGGAATTTTGGGTCGGGTTGAAATGAGGGTCCAAGGAGCATCTGGCTCAACAGACAACACAGTGAAACTTGATATGCGCAGAGCTCGTGAATTGTTGTCAATACAGTTAATCCAGCCTATAAGAGGTATTTTGAGAATACAGCGCAATGAAGGACGCTTGAATACATACTATCCAGCTCGTTCTCGTCGATTGCTCCCAACTTCGAAAATACGATCCTCCACTCCACGTTCGCCTTCCTCGCAAACTGTATTGCAAACTCCCAAACCTTTTGTACGAGGAACACCTCATTTGACACGTCTTCTGACTCTGAATCACTCTCACCAGGCGTCTGCACAAACCACACGCCCAAATCGTGTGCCTCACCACGCTGGTCCGTACACGCTGCCAGAATCCATTTGCCACACTGGCTAACCTGATATCCGACATGCAAGAAAGTATCACGGTCCAGGACGTCGAGAGATGCATGTGCTGCGCGCACAAACGTTGCCTTGCTATATATCGGCCTTGCAAGCGTGAACGCTGGCTCCTGGAAATACTTGCGTACTCGCACACCATGCTCTGAGAGGGAACGGGACATTGTGCGGTCGACCGGTACGAGAATACGGTTGTATATGGAGCAGCATACATCGGAGATAGAGTAGTCAAAAGCGGGGTCGGTGAAAGTACCATGGAGGAGTTGTTCCGGGACAAACTGGAAATGGATTTGAGCTTCGGAGTAGGTTCTTGAGGCTTTTGTGACGGCAGAGAAGATCTGTTTGAGAGTGGGGGATGAAAGTGTCATTATGGGCATTGGGGTGACGATGAAGAAGATACTGGATTGTGATGCGGGGAGGCTTGCGATGAGGGAGGCTATCAACGAAATATTAGAGTGGCGGGAACATGGCGATTCAACTGTACTTGCCTAATGTTTTGCGGAAAGAGGAATCAAACCGCAAGGGTAACAGCCCATCTTTCGGACAAGCTGGGTTCTTGCCAGGCGTTAGAGTGCCTAAATGCCGTCCCTAGAGATTGATGAGCATGCACTCGTAAATTCAAAGAACTAGACTTTACCTTATAACTGCTGGCGACGCTCCCCAACCATGCATCAACTTGCTGTATCCTCTGCTCTCCATCGTCTTCAAACAGTACAAATACAGTCCCATTCTTTGCTCCTCCTTTTGGACCCAACCCAAGCTTCTCCCAAAACCTGAGAGCAGTAGGTAAGACTTGTATCACCGCGTCCCCTTTTCCAATCGTTATCATCGGCACTTCGAGCATCTTTAGCGTGTCTTTCTCGTTTTCAGTTCCCTCATTTCCACTCTCACCCCTCCCCCTGTCGCAGAAAAGTGATCCCAGAGTCATAGATCCCTCCAGACCAGGAACACTCCCAAGGAGTTGTGAAATAGCACGTACGTCAGTAAGCCACACCTCCCCTTGCGCACATGAACCGACGAGCATACTTGCGCGCCACGCCTCGGCCCAAGGAGAGTTCTCCACAACCTCCGTTGCGACCACTCCCGCGGCCGCTTCAAGGGATTTTGATTGGCCAAGTGTTGCTGCGGGTGACACAGGTGTTAGAGCAAATGAGGCAGAATGAATGTGGGAGTGGGGATGGGGAATAGGGAGAGGGAAGGGAGATGAGGGCCGACGGAGGGGCGTGCTGAGTGGGAGGAGAGAGGAGTGGGTAAAGTGAGTTGAGAGAAGGGCGGGTCCGGCAGGAAGGTAGGCTGGCGGTGGGGTTGTCGGACGGGAGTGGGGCGGACTTGGGCTCGGACTTGAGGAGCGAGAGGAAACAGATGAGGTGGCGTCGGAGTCGACATCGACATCGGGGCTTGGAATGCTAGTGGAGGCAGAGAAAGACCAATCGTCCACCCAAGACGGAGAATCGGTTGATATTGGGCTTTTGGCGACCTTCTCCCTTTGCTCAAATGCCAGTTTACGTTTGACACCAATGAGTTTGCGCACGACGCCGATCCGGGGGTCGGTCGCTGCCATGTAGTCCTTACGCCATCCAATCCGACCTGTATTATATGCCTTGGTGAGATCACCAGGGCCTTGCGTTGGGCTAGGCAAGGAGAATTTGCCGACGGCGTATTTACCATCAAGAAGGCGGTGGTAGTCTGCAAATGGGATGGGATCAAAAGTTGAGTTGGAACTGATGAAAGGTTCAAGGTGAACGGTTGCGGTGGGTGTAGCTGGGGCCGAATGGCTTGGTGGAGTTGGTCCTGGAGAGGGTGGGAGGAGATCAGGAACAGCAGGCGTGGCGGTGTGCGTTGCACCGGAGACCCAAGGGGAGGTAAAAGAATTGCGTGGGGTCGCGGAAGATATATCAGTTGTGAACAAAGGAGAGGTATCAAAATTTAACGGTGTTTGTGCAGTGACGGGGGTGGGTAAAGTTGTGCTTGTGGTGATCGGCACAATTCGCGGAAGTGGGGGGGTAACGGCAGGTGCAGAGGGCCGGTCGAAGAAACTGAAATCATCATCTGTGATGTCGTCGAAATCGAATCCGTTACCGCTGCCGGTGTCGCCGGTGTGGCTCGTCCCTCCAAAGGTGGTGTCGCGGGACGTGTTGACGTCAAAGGGCATGGACATGTTTATATCCATCCCTATGTTCATGTCAAAGTCCATATCCATGTCCATATCCATATCCATGTTCATATTTGAACCAAGGTAGGGTTCCGGTTGGATGTTCCAGGACGCGTCGCTTGTGCTGAATGGGTCAAAGACTGATTGTGGAGGACGAGGGTCAACAGGTGGAGGTGGAGGTTCGGATGGTTGCGAAACGGACTTAAGGGTTGAAATGGGTGGAGGCGGGAGAAAGGTTGGGGGAGAAGTTGGGCCAGGGTGTGGTGTCGCGTCGGCTTGTGGCGGAGATGGATAAAAATTTGGCGGTGGGGGATGGCTTGTACTCGCGATGGGTGGTTGGGACGCGAGAGAAAGTGGCGTTGTTAGGAGAGGAGCGGACGCTGATATCGAAGATGGTGATTGGATCGCTGTGGAGATAATGGCATGACGCGCGAATTTTGGGGACGTTGACGCATTGTTATTGCTTTCTCGTTCGCGTTTGAGCCGCTCGCGTTCCTTCTCGCGGTCTCGTGCAACGGCATCAACGTACCCTGCAACCTCTGTTGCGATTTGATGGATGTCTTTGGATTTGGAGAGGGTGAGAGCACGGAAGGCACGGACAGAGTCGGAACTGGGGGAGCTCGGTATAACAGGTGGAGGTTGGCAATACGACACGGAGGGAGGGGGGTATGGTGTTTGTGGTGAGGCAGAGGATATTGAGGTTGGAGGAGGCTGGGCGGATATGTGGGGGGAGGGTTGGAGCGCGGTGGGAAGGGAGGGTATGTGTTCAAGTGGAGAACGTGGGGGTATTGGAGAAGGAGTGAGCGATAAGCACAGGGCTGTGGGATATATGAGGACGATGCCCTTGTCCTCGCCTTGCTTGTTTTCGACGTTTATCCATGCGATGACGTAGGCGGTTTTGGAGGCAGATGTCCAGCTTCCTACACCGTGACCCTGTAGTGATTCTTGAAATTGTTTGGTGAGTGCGGAGGTCGGCCCATTGTAGTTTGCTAAGAAGAATGCCGGTGTTCCATGAGGAAGCAGTGTTATCGGTGTTCCGGCAGGAACGGGGAGAGAGTATGACAATGGAAGAAAATTTGTGGGGCAGAGAAGGGGATGTATAATCAAGCTGGAGCGACACAAGTGGATTTGCAACTGGCAATATAGTAAGGACCTATCAGTGGCATTAGTGACTGTCAAAATGACAGACAGCAGAAATACCTTGATTGAACACGGTAGTGCCAGCTGGAACACCACTCATTATCAATAGACGGTGAGCCAAGAAGGAATCCTCCCTTTAGGCGTGTGACTGGCCGCAAAGGCCGTGAGTGGGATGCAGCTTGTGCGATATCGTCGACCAAGCGTATGCGTATAGCCTCAAGAAAATGACTATAAATCTCACGGAGAGGCTTGCGCGGCAGCAGCATGCCTAGTTTGGTACTTGTACATGAAGCACATGGCTTAGATAGCAAAGAGCAAGCAGGAGAGCAAGGATATAGATCATCAAAGGTAAAGTAGGACTGCTGGGAAACTATAGAGTGGGGTTAGGGTTAGACGCGATCTAGTGCAATAGGCCTACCTGCGAGGCCGTCTAGCTGGAGCTGGGCGAGTCTTTGAGTGGCATCTTGAATGCCGTCGATGTCGGTTACGGCAAAGACATATATGCAAGAGATGTGGCCGATATGAACACTAGCGAGAAGGGAGCCGAGGAGGGTATTGTGAGGGAGCAACTGTATACGGGCACGATCGAGCAGCTGGTGGGTGTTGGAGTCTGATGTTGGAGCAAAGCATGCATGGACGACGGCAAAGGGGGCAGGGATGCTGAGCTCGGCGGCGAGGAGGGAGTCCGCCTGGTGGAGGAGCATGAGATGTCGGGAATTACCGAGGCACTGTTGGTTTTCACTCAACTGCCATGGCCTCACGTCCGCCCACCCGTTCTCCCCTCCCTCGTCAGGTCAACACCCAGACCGCCATCCTCGACACCCACCACGGCCGCGTCCTCTGCATCGCCGACATTCGTGGCCATCTCTCTGTCCTCAACGACTTTGCCCGCGACCATAATGCAGTCGCCATCATCCACACCGGCGACTTTGGCTTCTTTGGTGCGTATACTGTTTTATCTCACACTGCCGCTCACTCCCCACAGATGCTAGCAGCTTTGAGCCAAACGGTATAAACGACCGCACTCTTCGTCACCTCGCATCATACACTCCCTTTATTCCATCAGCACAGCGTGAAGACCTCAATCTCCAGCCAATAGAGGCTCTCCGTAGTGTCGTCAACATCTCCCTACTCTCCGAGTTTCCCCTTCTCCTTTCTGGTCAAATAAAACTTCATGTCCCAGTCTACACTGTCTGGGGTGCATGTGAGGATGTACGCATCCTTGAAAAGTTCCGCCAGGGCACTTACACCATCGATAACCTTCATGTCCTTGACGAAGCAACCACCCGTTGTATTGAGCTCGGCGGCGTTAAGCTACGTCTCCTCGGTCTAGGTGGTGCACTTGTCCCCCACAAGATGTTCGATAATGGCGACGGCCATGCGACTATTGCTGGTGGTCAGGGCACCATGTGGACTACTGCCCTACAGATTGGTGAGCTCGTAGACACCGCCCAACGCGTCTATGATAATACAGAGACACGTGTGCTTGTCACACATGCTAGTCCTGGTCGTGAGGGCATCATTGCCCAGCTCGCTCTTGTTGTTAAAGCAGACATTACGATCTCTGCCGGTCTACACTTCCGCTATGCCACCTCGTACAATGAGTTCAGTGTACAGGGTGACTATGAAGGATTCCGTCACAAAATTGTAGTTGGCAAACAGGGTTTTGATAGGGTCTGGGAGTCCGTCAGACCTCAGGTAGAGGCTGTCATGGATGACCATCAAAAGGTCCTCATGGACAAGGCGTTGAGCGTCATTGAGCGAGTTCCTCCCGTGTCATCCCCGTCAGCAAACGAAGAGCCTGCATGGAAGAACTGTTGGAATTGGAATCTTTGCGATGCCGCGTATGGATCACTTGTACTGGACATTAAGGATGGTAGGATCAGTGCTGATCTAAAGAGCCAGGGTGCGTCTCTTAATGCTGTCCAAACAGATCTCTCTTGTTGACTGTAATCTAGGCTTTAACTTTGCATACAGACGCACCGCAACGACGTTGCAAACGCCCAGCCAATCTAATGTCACGCTTCCTCCATCCAATGTGAGCCAAGCTCCTACAACGGCGCCAACACCTGCACCTGTGGCTGCTCCTGATACAACACGAAGCACATCCCCGCCCGCTGCTGCTTCTACTACGGAGAAAGGAAGTCCCACGAACAAGATCAATGGTGCCAATGTAAATACCGTTGATAAGGCCGAACGTGAAAAGGCCAAGAAAAAAGAAAAGAAGGAGAGGAAGGATCGGGAAAAGGCCGAGAAGGAAAAGGAGAAGAAAGACGAGAAAGACGGTGATACTCCACAGAGCGTGAATACATCTGCCTTGCCTGAGAGCGGCTCTGCTGCAACTGTGTCTTCGGATTTGGGACCCAAGTCCCCTGTGACGGAGTCAGGGAGCTCAGGCATGCGCACGCCCAAGACGGGGAAGCCGCCGAGACACCCTTGGACGATTTTTATGCGTATGCCGAACGGATTCAGTGCGACGGATGCGGAGGTGAAGGACTTCTTTGGGGAAGCGCGTGCCAAGGTGAGCGATCCTTCAGATGTATCTATAGACGAGTGTTGATGAGTGGTGTAGATCATGAAGATTCATTGGCCGACGGCACACCCACATTATGCACATCGTGCTAAGATTGCGTATGTGGATTTTGAGGACGAGGAATCAATGAAGGCAGGGCTGGAGAAACATGCTGATGTACGTTTTTTTAGGTCCCATGACTTCCTCATGATGCTGATTAGTTGATTGTAGAAACTTAATGATATTGTTCCTCAAGTCATGCAAGCGACGGATAAGGAGACGAGAGAAGGCGCAGGGCGTGGAACATTAAGAGGAAGGGGAAGGGGTGGGGGTGCATATGCAGCGAGAGGATTTGCTGCGGCAGGGTTGACTAAAGGAGGATTCAAAGGCAGTAATGGGGGCAGCACGGGAGATGCGGCGGCTGCGACGCAGACTTCGACCGCGGTCCCTGCACCTGCACCGGCACCAGAGACGTAAAACAAATGTCGCTGTCGAGTTCGCGTTCGTTTTTTTTCGTTCTCGCTCACATATCATGTGCGTTGAACGGACAGCTCTTCATTCTCTCATTCACTGCACATACATTGCAATCTCCTTTTCCGTTCGTACGAGAACCCCTCGCGTTCCCCAGTTCAAGTTGCTTTCCATCCTCCTCTGTTGCTCACCGGATACCACTGCTAACTCACTCCCTCGCTCCTCCCTTAATTCATACTTATTATGCTGTTTTCATTTGTGTCAGTTTCCAAGCCTTTACCCATTCATCTACCTACCTACCCCACGCGCACGCATGCAGAAAATTTATCCCTCTCAAACCCACAGACCATATGGTCACCTGGTTATTAGTTGGTTACTAGGTTTTTGTGGTCCCCGCTGCTGTTTTCCCTTTTCTTTTTAATGCTTGAGCTCATTTCTCATCTGTGGTTCAGTTGGATGTTTTTGGTTTTGTGTCAATCTAGACGACTAAGGTAACGATGGTTGGAACACATGTATGTATGGCAACGAGGGGTCAGCCTCGTTGTGATGGATTATCATACCGGCATCGATCTCAGCATCCCCGGTGTTCAGTGTGAGATGCATTCTATAGTGACGGCAATCGGTGTGGCGCATAATAGATGTGTTCACAAAGTTTAGTGGATAGGAATTGGCATATAAAACAGCTGATGACAAAAATATGGACGAAGCAATGGGCAGAGATTGCTGAAGGCTCTTGAGGATCTAGTAATACTAACATATGATTTTCGTTGTTCCGGCGCCTGCGCACGTCGGACGCGGTCGGAATGTTGTTCGAAACGCGAACGTGACTGTGTGACAGTGATGTAATATCTGGGGAAGATTGGTGATAAAATCTCGGATTGTCTGATAACCACCATCGTCTTCAAATTCCCTCAACGCTTGATCATGGGTGTCCTTGATATTGTTCCTGTGCGTTAATGTCGAGTTACACTGCGTGGAAAGCTGATGAATGATCAAAGGCTGGTGTGCTCACTGGCGATAACGTTAGGAAACTCTTCGAGTACGCGAAGGAGAACAACGTACGTCGATATCTCCTCCTTTTGACATCGTGTTGAGCTGACCATTCTTCTGAAGTTTGCGATCCCTGTAAGTTTACGATTGTCTTTGAATAACGGTCCATCTCAAGTTTTCCTTACAGGCCATCGTAAGTAGTAGATGTCGGAGTTCGCACGCGATTGACTTATACTCTTCTAACAGAATGTCACTTCTTCCTCGACAGCAAATGCTGTCCTTGAGGCTGCCAGGTGGGTGATACGAACACTCCTAATGTGGTGGTACTTATGTTTCATCTCTAGGGACATCAAATCGCCAATCATCCTCCAGGTTTCTCAAGGAGGCGCTGCCTACTTTGTAGGTAAAGGAGTTGCCAATGACAAGCAACAAGCCTCCATTGCCGGTGCGACTGCCGCCGCTCACCATATTCGTATCGCCGCCAAGGCGTACGGTGTCCCTGTTGTCCTTCACAGCGACCACTGCGCACACAAACTCCTTCCGTGGTTCGATGGTATGCTCGAGGCCGATGAGGCGTATTTCAAACAGCATGGCGAACCCCTCTTCTCTTCGCACATGCTTGATCTCTCGGAGGAGTCCAAAGAAGAGAATATTGCTACTTGCGTCAAGTACTTTAAGCGTATGGCTCCTCTTGGTCTCTGGCTCGAGATGGAGATCGGCATCACGGGTGGTGAGGAAGACGGAGTTGACAACACTGGTGTTGATAATGCCGCCCTCTACACACAACCGGAGGACGTATACGACGTTCACGCTGCACTGAGCGCCATCAGCCCCAACTTTAGCATTGCTGCTGCCTTTGGCAACGTTCACGGTGTTTACAAGCCAGGAAATGTCAGGCTCCAGCCTGCGCTTCTCGGAAAGCACCAGGCCTTTACCAGCCAGAAGCTTGGTGGCAAACAAGAGAAGCCTTTGTGAGTACTGGTGTTAAGTGTTAAGTCGTGGGGAACATGTTGATTGAGGTTTCTTCACAAGGTACCTGGTCTTCCACGGTGGATCTGGATCCACCAAGGAGGAAATTGCCACCGCGGTTAGCCACGGTGTGGTCAAGATGAACGTTGACACTGATACCCAGTTTGCGTATCTCTGTGGTATCCGTGAGTTCATCCTTAACAAGAAGGACTACCTGCTCCAGCAGGTTGGTAACCCGGAAGGAGCAGACAAACCCAACAAGAAGGTGTGTGACTGTCTTTTCCGCCGGACAGCCGCTGACTTCCATTTGCAGTACTACGATCCTCGTGTCTGGGTCCGTGAGGGTGAGAAGACACTCGTTGAGCGTGCCAAAGAAGCGTGCAAGGATCTCGGCAACGTTGGTGAGTCTCTTGTTTTTCAAGGCACGGATTTCAATCGTTGACTCTGCGTCATCTCATAGGCCGCCTTTGAGATCTAAGTGAAGAAATAGCAAAAATGTCATGTATCAGACCTGTAATAAGTAACAATGATTTATTATCCGTGGGTTAGTCTAGTCCAGCTGATACAAGTCCGGAATATCGCTCGCTTTCATCTTTTTGGGTTTTGGGCCCTTGTGCACTGTAAATCGTACTCTGGACGGACCCCCTTGCTTCTCCAGATACACGAACAATTTCGCTGAGATGGATACCAATTCCGCTGAGGTGGATACCGTTTTCTTTAATCGCTGTTCGCCGGTCCTGTACTCTCGTTCCTTCCATTCATTGACTTTGCCATCAAGCATCCTGATTAGCTTCGCTGCGCGTGCATGTAATTCATCCACGGTTGGTGGCTTATTATATTGGCCCTCCGCTTGCGTAGTCGTCTTGGCTGAAACGATGAGCTCGACACGGATGCCTTTAGCAAGGTCTTTTTGCATCCTGCGTGCCACATTGTTCATGTCTGTGAGTGTGCAATCTGAAGATACGACAAATTTTTTGCCTGCCGGTTCTGGGTGTGAGTTTGTAACAGCAGTGTCAGCTGCAACCTCTGTCGTTTCAGTTCCTTCCAGGTAAACGATGAGCAGTCCTTGTGAAAGGCGCATCTCACGTTCCTTCCATTCCCTAGACACGTCCTGTAAGCTCTCTATAGCCTCCGATGCGCGTTCATGCATCGCCGCCGGCCCGAGCTTGTGCTGCCCAGACTTTCGCGCAAAGACAAGATCGACGCGAGCTCCACGTATTAGATCTTCGCGAACCTTGTTTATCTTATGAGCGAGGTCCGCGGGAGCAGCTGCCCAGCTGAGCTGTACTTCCTTGTGCACATTTTGTCGGACTAGCTCACGTGCTCGATATGCTGCTTCAGCCGCGCGTGTGGTTTCGACATAGCGATTGAAAATTTTGACGATAGGCTCTGGATTGTCTGTCACAAGCTCCAGATAATGTGAGCGCGAGTCGATAGTGGCGAGAATAGACTTGAGTGGTTGTGGCCTGTCGAGTTTGCCGGTCTCTGGATCGACAAGACGAACGAAGCGGTGTGGGATGGCAAAGTCACGGAAGGGTTGGTTTTTTTTAGCCTTTCCGGCCTGTGCAGCGGTTGTGTTTGTTTTTTTTTGTAAAGGGGCAGATGTAGACTGGGAGGTGAGTGAACGAGTGTGAGGACGCCGGAGAAAAGAGATTGCAGCGGAGCGGAATGAATTCATGTCAAGTCGTGTAGCCCGTATCTGTGACACTGTGACAAAGCCTTGCAATAACAAATCGACCATTAAATGTTACACTTTTAGTGTGGTCGTGACTTGTGATCCATTTTCAGAAATTTCAGAAATTGGAATTGTTCCCACACGTTCTTGCCCATGCGCCATTTGCTTCTAGTCGCAGTCCTCGCAGTCCTCGCCATCGTCGGCCATGCACAGACTATCACTGCACAAGACATGTAGGCCCACGCGTCCTCTCTACTGTTTTCTGCTGATCCTCGCTTAGAAATGGTAATACCATCGTCGAGGTTATCACCTTCAACCTTGGCCTCCCTACCACTTCCACCATGTATGACCCTTCATTACTTTCCCCCCCATAAACTCACATCTTCGAAGAGAAACTCTGACTGCTGCTGCTCCTCCGACCACCACTTCTACCAACATCGTGACGACAATTCCAACAACGACATCGACAACCACTGCTGCGGACCAGGAACAGGGACCAGTCGGTCAACCCGCAACCACGGTATTCACCCCCGGCGGTCCAACGCCATTTACCTTTACTACCGTCATTGACGGAGTCACCTCCGTCATTCAAGACGTCTTTACACCCACAAATCCTATCACCCAGCAGCCCACCGTGACTACGACTGGGACCATCTGGGATTTTAGCTCCTGGCTAGCCATCTATGGACCGACAACAACTGGAAGCGCTGGTGCGAATGGCGCGGCCGGTGGCCCGCTCGCATCTGTTTGCGCCTCAACCCTCGTTCTCAGTTTTGCGGTGGGCATGGGGCTTGTGCTGTAGTAACAAGCCTGAGGATACCATAAACTATATAGACGATTACCTTTGGACACTCTACGATTGCTTTCCACACCCTCCTTCGATGGACTGTACTAAAACAACGCATAATGATGGATGGACAACTGCTTTAACCTTGTACCATGTATCTATTCCTATTGTGTGTATATCCAACTCTACCGCCGCTCTGTCTAATACATCTTGTGACTGTGTATTATATATATGTTTCATGTGGATGTGATGGACACTGAGCACTTTGATTGATATTGATCCTCACCAACGTCACGTAGCAACTTCTGATAAACATTCGGAATGTATATGCGCTCAATACAAAACCCTCCCACTACAAAAGATGCATGCAATACAATTGATCTCCTCATTAATTGATGGAAACGACCAGCCATCTCGTCAGTAAATGTAGCCCAAAATTCTTCTTATGATTAACAATAGCGATTATCATCATTTTAGCTTGGTGAACATCGTTTTTGAAAGCTCTAATGTTGACATCTCTGCTTCGAGAGTTTTGCGCTGCGAACAAAATCAACACCAAATTCCTATCCAGCAGGGGTTACGCACCTTTTCTTCATTAGCGAGACGCACGTTCTCGGGGACGGTCTCTGCATAGTCCGCCTGCGATTCCACCTTGATGACCTTTTGCAAATTCAATCGCGTGAGGTCAAGCTTTTTATCGCACTTGGCAATCTCGACATCCAAATCGACGAGTCCCTGAGAAAAAAAGGAGGAGATTCACATCGAATCTAAGGGAATCAAGAAACGAAAAAGTATACCCGGACAAGTGTGTGAACGGCGATTGATGGTGTTACAACAGCGGCGCCGCATCCATCTGGAATCTCACTCAGGTCGCGAACAACCTTGGCAGATTTGCATCCTTTGGTAAGAGCGACGATCGTGGGTAACTGCGACTCGAAAAGCGCGACCTCTTCGTCATTTTGTATATGCAGGAAGACTTTTGCAAGACTATGAACATTCTGTCTGTTTCAACCCAGAGTTTGTGAAGGACCTACACTGGATATCAGTTTGCAAATTGTACGAGGCAGCCAATGAGCGGCCAGTCTTGAGGGCGGAGAACACAAGATCAAAGCTCTTGTCAGCAGCCTCAAATACAAAGGCGTCATCCTGCGAGATCGAGAATATTAGAGCTGTGTGGCAGCGGCTGAGAGTAAACGTTACGAACGTGTACAGGGAAAGCGGACACCATGATTGATGGTGTAGAATCGTTCGGCCGCCTTGGCAGACGTTGCCACAGCTCCTCTGTCACGAAAGGCATGAAAGGATGGAGTAACTTCAAACCATAATCGAGGCAGGTGTATAGTGTTTGCTGAGCCGATTTTCTCGTCTCGATGGGCGCCGACTCATCCGTCATGGGTTTCATTGCTTCCTATCAAGTTATTTAACTAAAAAGGACAACCAGAATTGATGGAAGCCTTACGATGTAGACATCACAGAGCTCGTAGAGCCAGAAATTGTAGGCCGATGTAGTAGCAGTCATGAAATTGCGCTCAGCAAGCTGCGTGTTAATCTCGGCCGCGGCGATGTTCAGTTTGTGCAATATCCATTTCTCTACAAGGCTCTCTTTACCAGTCGGCTGCAACGCTCGTCAGTTGGAGAGAACGGAGCAGACGGGGAAATGGCCGTGCCTTTGACGTTGGTTCCGGTACGAACGATTCGTCCAGCTTGAGCATGGCGAATTTCGTAGCATTGAAGATCTTGTTGCAAAACTTGCGATATCCTTCTACGCGCAGGATCTCCAGGTTAATGTCACGGCCTGCAGCGAATTAGCCATATTGCACGGATACCAGGGATGAACAACTAACCTCCACCGGAATATGCGCAAAGCGCGAAGCGCAATGCATCTGTTCCACATTGAGGAATGCCCTTTGGGAAATCTTTCTTCTGTCCTGCTGTTGCTTTGATGATCTCCTTTTCGTCCAGATTACCCTCGCGAAGCTTTGCATGAAGATTCTCGAGAGTTTGGCCCTGGATGACGTCGATGGGGTCGATGACGTTCCCGAGGGACTTGCTCATCTTGCGACCATGGGCGTCACGGATCATGGCATGACAGTAAACCTCTTTGAATGGCATCTGCCCTGTAAGCTTGATACCTAGGAGCACCATGCGGGCTACCCAGAAGAAAAGAATGTCCCATCCGGTCTCGAGGAGCGATGCGGGGTAAAATCTTTGGAAATCGTAGGTCTAATCCGAGGTTAGTTGTCAGGATACGTAGTTTGAATGATACGTACATTATCGGGCCAGCCCATGATAGAGAAAGGCCAGAGACCAGATGAAAACCAGGTATCAAGCACATCTTCGTCCTGCTCCAGTGTGAATTTGCGTCCGGCAGCCAAGGCTTCTCCGCGCTGCTGAGCTTCTTCCTTTGTGCGCCCTACAACCCAGTTTTTACCATCGTTGACCTTGATATAAAAAGTCAATTTCACAAGTCACCAGCGACATGACTGAATCATACGTCCTGGTCAGCCCCTTCGATCCTGACGAAATAGGCAGGACACCTGTGTCCCCACCAGAGCTGACGGGAAATACACCAATCCTGGATGCCTTCTAGCCATCTATACCATTCGTTCTCGGACTGCTTTGGTTGGATCAACAGCTCGCCTGCCCGTGTGCGCTGTAGATCATTGAGCTTGCCGTGCATAAGTCAAGTTGCGATCGAGTTTACCTTCATTGCCTCTTCTGCGAGGGGCTTACAATTCACCCACCACTGAGGCTTGAGGACAGGTTCGATGAGGTCGCCGGATTTACTGCCCCAGGTACACGATCAACTACCGATGTCATGGCATTCTTTTGTACTTACCTGCAAATCGGGATCTGCATTGGATTGTCCTTGGTCTCGATAAAGAGACCCTTCTCCTTCAACAGCTTCACGACTTCCACACGGGCATGGAATCGTTTCATTCCCTGCTCTCCTCATCAACATACTAGATTTCTTCCCAATTGGAGCACTCACGTTGAAATGTTCACCGGCGTTGGCGTTGAAGGTTCCGTCGTCGTTCAGAATGTTGATGAATTCTAGATTATGCCGCATCCCGACTTCATAATCATTCGGGTCGTGCGCAGGCGTGATCTTGACGGCACCTGTGCCGAATTCCATGTCGACGATTATAGAGTCGGTAACAATGGGGATGCGTCGGTCGAGGAAGGGGTGGAGAGCAAATTTGCCATGCAGATGCTTGAGAGTGAAAAAGTCAGTTAATGGGGACATTGGGATTTTGAGATGGTAAAACCTTGTACCGAGGATCATCGGGATGTACGGCAATCGCAGTATCACCAAGCATGGTCTCTGGACGCGTCGTCGCCACGATGATGCGTTCATCTAGAGGAAGCATGTCAGGAGACGTCGAGCACGAGGTGGGAGGCGCCTACCTGAGCCCTCGATGACATAGGCAAAACTTGTGATGACACCAAACTCGAACTTTTCCTTGATGTCGTAACCGGGGACGTTGAGCAACGTCCTTCCCGCGAGCTGTTTTTGGTCCACCTTTTTTAAAAGCAATCAGCACACGTGTCAAGTTATGAATGCGAACATGGACACCTCGAGGTTTGAAAGTGTGGTATTTAGCTTTACACACCAATTGACAAGACGGTTCGCGCGGTAGATGATGCCTTCTTCATGGAGTCTACAAAAAGTCTCGATCACAGCTTTTGACAGCGTCTAGACGAATCAATCAACATATGTTCAGCACCACCATATAAGTTTGCAAGCACCTCGTTCATAGTAAACGCCACCCGATCCCAATCATAGCTTCCCCCAAGCCTATGCAACTGATTCGTGATTTTTTCCTGGTACCTACGCTTGACGATGAGGTTTCCATCACAACGCGCCAACGAAAAAACGCGTACTCGTCTTTCCACTCCCTAACAGTGTCCACAAACTTTTCACGACCTAGATCATGCCGCGTCTTTCCCGAAGTCTTGTAGAGGCGCTTTTCGACCACGCTTTGCGTCGAGATACCCGCGTGGTCGAACCCGGGCGCAAAGAGCGCTTCCCGCCCGAGCATGCGGTTCCTACCCGCATCTCACTCAGCCCGCGAAAACACACGATGGGGGGTAGTGGGACGCACCAGCGCACCAGCGCATCCTGAATCGCAGTCGTCAACCCGTGCCCGATGTGCAAGCTGCCCGTGACGTTCGGCGGGGGCGCCGGAACGACAAACAGCTCCCGCTTCTCGCCATCTTTCAGTGGGAAATACCTCTCCGTCGACTCAGGCTTGAAGAAGCCCTGCGCGGACCACCAGTCGTACCACGCCGCTTCGATGGCAATGGGATTGTACCCGGCCGCCATCGGCTGCGCCATGTCTTTTTCAGTCCCAAGTCCCAGTTTCAGTTTCAGTTTCAGAGACGCGTCGGTGTGGACGACGCACCCTTCTTCTCGCCCTTGGGAGTGGTGTTCACGAACGGAACATCCGCCGCATCGTCTTTCTTTGCCTTTTCAGCCTTGTTGGCCTTCTTCTCGGCACTCGGCGCGGCCTTGGCTGCCTTTGCAGCAAGCTTCGCCTCCTTCTCTAGTCGCTTTGCCTCCTTTTTGGCTGCAGATCTCGATGGGATTACGTGGAGTCACAAGAGCAGACGGGACGCACCAGCGCTCTTCGTCGTCGTCGTCGTTGGGTTTTGGGCATCAGCAGGGTCCTTCTGGAGGACAACAGGTTCAGCCATGAGATTTCTGCGATGGACGAGGATAGATGGACGACAGCGACAGACAGAAACAGATGTAAAGAGACGATATCGATTCATGCGATTCGTGACTCTTGCCCTCCCTCGGATATATCCGTCGACAAAATTTGTGATCGCGATCTAATCTACATGGAACATGGACATGCACTAGTGCATGTCCAAGTACCGCTGAGGCCCGAACCTGTTAAAGCTGTCATGCTATTTCCATGTCATTTTTCTGCAGGAAATATGCAAGCAATTTATCAAGAGTCAGGAAATCCTATACCTTTCTCCAGTCTGTTTCCTGTGATAAAATAGTTTCTCCTTATCACTCTCTAGGCACCAGAAATAGTATGGAGATTTTTCTGATATTTGATTGCATATTCCTTTAGAACAGGGGGCTCGAATTTACTTTCGGAGCAGGCATCGAGAGACAAACCTTTTTCTTCCCATACATTTCTTTGATGATTTTATATATCTTCTTCCATAAATAGGAATTAAAAATTTGAAGAGTCTTACATGGGAAATATGTCAAAAAGAAATATGACTCATATTTCTACTTGAAAAAGGTCAAAGAAACAGAGATCGCGATCAGCGAGTTTCTGAGGGAGTCGATCGGAGGGACTCGACATGACACAAAGAGGGATACATCAATAGGTATGGTACACAATGAATAAAAGCAAGCATCCCATACGAACCCATAAGCCATTGATAGTACCTTCCTGCACCCCACATCACAGCCATTGAGGAGCTCGTAGGTGTCATGACACATAATACACCAAATTCTCCGATTTGTGGGGGACAATACATTTTGCATAGAAAAGATACCGGAGACCACGTTGTACATGACATTACTTGGCTCAAACAAATCACAAACACAATAGCAAGACCTACAGTACAAGATTTGAAGGAAGACTTGAACACTATGTCTGTTTGTATGAGTCAAGCAAGCAGAGAGAGAAAGTCAAAGTGAGAGTTGGCTTTTCCAAATCAACTTACTGGGTCATGGTCTGGAGTCCAAACAAGGAACGACCACATGTTTGCAATTGTCCAATTTTGTTGTGTTTTTGTGACAAGTAGCCCACTAGGTTCAGGGTGCAAACTTCACGAGATCGTCATCTAGCTGGACCTTGTATTCCCAATTGTCACGACCCACTCCCGGAACTTGCCCACCACCCCGGGACAAGACCACCGACACCCCGCACCCCCCCGGGACAATGCCAACTGCCCCCACTGCCCATCACACACCTGTCACTCCCGGGTTCGCCGCCCCTTTGACCCTGATGCCCGGCAATCACCATGACCCTGGAATGCCCCGCATCAACCCGGAACTTCCCACGACATGGGCCGCCCTCAGACAGGTCACCTCAGCATCCCCTGGCAATCAGTCCCGTCACCCGGCGATCACTCCGGCAATCATGCCCGACACCTGCAGTCATGGCCCGACCCCCATCACCCACATCACCCGGCAATCACCCCGGCGATCACGCCCAACACCTGACATGGAACCAGGCTGAGCCCGCCACCCCAGAGTCCCTAGTACTTAAGGCCTACATAGACAACTTGTACCATAGTGTTTATATTGCAAATCTGTCTTGTCTGTCTCCTTTGCCTCGTACTCTCTTGACTCGTCTCAGTCTCTCAGCCTATTCCTGTCTATTTCCACTTCATCTCTTCCAAGTCCCTTTTTCCTTCTCAGATCATTTCCCTTACTTTTGTCCTTGACTCCCTTTCCCCAGTTCA